>VZRW01003618.1:1057781-1174686 GCA_013398125.1 Aegotheles bennettii
AAAAAAAAGAAAAAAGAAAAGGAAAAAACCAGTCTGGAGGACCCTGCCCTTATAATCATGTGCAGCCTGAAAAGAATGAGTAAGAAGAAGTAGGCACCAGCATCATTTGTCACCAGGATGTCTAGCAGCTTTTGCTTATGTTGCACAGAAAATTAATGTCATCTATAACTCCAAATTCAAGTTTGCTTTCCTATCTCCTCTTTATGACAAAGACAGAGCTTTGGGCAACAAAGATGAAAATATCCTTTAAAAGTAGGATCCCAGTTCAGCAGAGTACTGGAACACCGAGGCGCTTCAAGTTTGCCTGCTATTGTTCAGGCACCCAAACTGCGAGTGGAAACCACACAAATCTTCAGAATGCAAGAGCAGCTTTCTCTAAGCAAGCAATCTTACTGTAGATGGATCTTTTCGATTCAATTTCCAAGCAAAGTGATGTTTTGTGATTTAGTCTCATTAAACCTTAACAAAACAGCACGAGGAATGCATCTTTATCCCAACTGTTGATACAGTCTATCAATATTAAAATTATCTGGCGTGGACTGGCTTGCTAATAAGCCAGCATTTCAGAGATGTTGCAAAACAAAATTGTCTTAAATGTGTGATTTGTGGAGGATATAAAACATAAAACCTACGAAGAACAAAATGCTGTCATTGGCAAGATTAAAAAAAACCAAAACAATTATAAAGCTGAGTACATTGAATTAAACTTGGCGCAGTCATTCCTGACAAAAGTCCTACTGTCAGTAATTGCACCTATTTGGACTTGTAATTGTTAAAAATATCACACTGCCAGTGTTTGAAGCAGCTGAGATTCTGCTTTTGAAAAGTCATACAAAATTCCCAATAGAAATCTCAGGTTTTCTTTTAACATTAGCTTCTGTAGTAGTTGATTCTTTGCTGCCTGCTGTTTTACTGTTTATTGCCTTGGGATCAAAGATCTATTTTGTAGGGAAAATAAATTCCAAATAATTGTTTGCATGCTCCTTTACCACAAAAGATGTAAGAACTGAAGCAATCGAATCCCATTCATCTCCCCAAATTCCTGGTCCTCTAGGGATTTCAGAACATCAGTGTCAGATTGCAATGGTTTAATAGGGCTGCTGTTGTCTAACTACCATGGCTTTCATTCTCAGTCATCAAAACATAAACTCAACAAATTTGCCCAGCAAAGACCAGCAGACATGATCCTGGATGACACCAGAATTCTCTCTTAGCAGATACTACATTAAATTACACCTAAAACAGATGCAGTGTTAAAGTGCTCCAAATCAATTGTTGTGAAATGACCACCTCAACAAAGCCATGCACCACCATTTAATTAATCAACCAGCCAGAAGCTCAATTTTACAAAATGAAACAGAATCTAGAAGTCCTTCTTATGCATTTCATATCAAGCTAACCTTCCTGAAGCAGGAGAGTATAGATCAAGCAGGCCAGGGCAAAGTGAGGGGGGATGCCCAATTATTTAGTTATTAAAAATATTCTTGCTATTTTATATGCAAGTTCACTGGTCTTTGCACATTCTTGTCTTGCAATGTGATCTGCAAACACTTTAATGGATCTACCAAAAAGTTACATGGCCACTGTCATGTTCACAAGCTCATGCTTGTGAGACACAAAACCATTTCTGTTGCTGTTTCCTAGAGCAAACCTCCTGTCTAAAACAAACACGGCAAGCACTTGGGAAACTTCTGTTTTCTCCTGGGGAGAATACAGTTTAGTAACAGTGTTTTCTACTATACCATCAGTACAGTTTCTGTTTGACACCTGCCATCTCCAAAAGCCCTGAGGAACTTGAGCACCCAATTTCTAGGCAGCAAAAAGAGACATTGTCAGTGCGTTAGAAAAATCATATCTTAATCTGTACATCTGAATTGCATTATTGTGGGTCCCTTTACCGTCCCTTCAAGCACTGGCTTTTTCTTCTGAGCTTCTCAGTATCAGCAGAGACAGATGTCGGCAGAAGAATGCCACACAGCAGTTTGAGTAGCACTCTGTCTGCACAACATTGGTGTCATCACTGATCACAAGTCAGTCCGAAACCTTTTAAGCAGATAAATTAAAGTACACGTGAAGTTTTCTTGAACTCAGGGAGATTATTTGTCTTCTGTGTGCTGTTGAACCAGGACACTGCTTGTCTATTTCAAAGTTGCAGGTTGGAAGGAAGAAATTAGTCATCAATATATGTCTATGGTATACCAGGAAAAAGTTACCATCCTTGCTCTATACCTTCAACAAAATAGTTCTGCCAGACTCCAGTATAAATCAGTTATTCAGGCATGTGAATGGTAGCTGGTAGGATCTCCTGTAACAACTCTCCTGTTTCTCTCAAATAGACTGTGGAAATTTTTAATAACTGTTCTTGAAAAAAGCACACTTCTTACTGAGCATTTTAAAACTTGCACATCTATGAAACTCCAAAAAAGTTGTCCAGAAAAAACACGTCTCATCGAACTTTAGATGCTTGACCTTTTCAGTGCCTCCTGACGCGAGATGATCCCCACATAACACTATTTATCTGGCTTTTCTTGGATTAAAAACCTTCACAAAGCTAATAAACCTTTAGCCACAGCTACAATCCCTGTGTGGCCCTTCCAGATGCCTTGCTCTGGTTATCCTGCCCTGCTCTGATGAAGTTTAGATGCAGCAGATAGGTTATACCACCAACAGTCACGTCTTAGCCCAACAAGCCCTCAACAAATCTGGGGGTAACCACAACTCTGCCACACGCCACAAAAGTCTCAACCTGCTTCAACATTCCCAAGTATGACAGGAATGCAGAAACTTATTATTTAAGGTTGGCACTTTGTTTGCCATTACACATCAGGTGCCTCCTCCCTTTCTGGGAGGTGTGCTGAAGCTCAGGGCTCGCCGAGGCAGGGCCACCGTGCCGGGCTGCTCGGCAGCCGCTCTCCTGTGGCCTCATTAGTTGAGCTCTCGCAAGCGAAGCAGCCGAGCAGCGTCCCAGATTTCACACACCAACACTGACATTTATAAAGTACTTTCAGTCGTGACAAGATCAAAAACTCAGCATTCTTTCAAATCTCATAATAACTCTCGAACACCCCCAGCACAAGGCTAGAAAAAAGCCCCCATCCCACAACTGAAAATGATAAAGCTCTTATTAGATAAAACTGGAGGAATTATGAGATCCCCTTGCCCGTCTTCAGCTCACTCCAGGCTTCATTTGATTTCTGCAACGTACTTTGCTCTTAGAAAACACTAATCACATTACACCCTGGACAGGCCTCATTTGCAATCACTGCAGTTCTTCCCATCAGCTTTTCTGCCAGCAGCTCACTCAGCCGCCTGTGGCTCTCGTCTCATTGTGGGCTCCCAACAACCACCTCCTATGATTATATTTAAATGTCAATGTGAGACAACTCCACTTTGCATGTTAGAGCATCATCCCCCAGCCAAGCTTAAACAAAAGTTGTGTCAGGTCCAGTTGTCTAAATTATTTGTTCCGAGTTGTATAAAGGGACTATTTTGTTTTATGGATTTTGCCATAAAAACTATTGATCAAAACAATGGTTTTCATGTGCTTGCACTTAAGAATTGCTAAAAGTGATTGGGGCTGAGAGGAGGGGGAAAGGTTGGGAATGCAGTAGGAAGGAGTCTGCCTTGGTCACAGCAAATTGTGTAAAAGACAGCAGTATAGAAAGACATGTCAGCTGTCATATATTCATATACTTAGAATTCTTAAGCTGTTCTTCATTCCTAATTACCTGTAAACAACATAATGACATATGGTACTCTCCCTTCCTTGCAACCACACATTCCTGTTACCTATGGCGTGTTTGGACTCTCCTTGCTGCCTCAGGTCATGGGATGGACCTCAAGGTGCTACCACTGCACCAACAGCATCAGTAATAATTGAGGGCACCTTGTGCTCTCACAACATTATTAATCCAGAAAGACAGCACTGAGTTTTATCTATTTTTTCTGTGACTTTATAGTCAAGAACTTGGCCAATGCGTGTGTTTTGACAAAAGGAGGTTGTACACTGAAGGTTGCAGTTGTGCTTGACCAAGCAAGGACATTACCATCTCAGCTAACAATGTAAGCCAAGTGGCACAGAAGATGGAGAAGGAAATGCTGAAGGCATTTCCCAATTCCCTGGGAAAGCCTCTTCCTAATGTTTAGTGTTAAAGACTATGTAATTCTCTACACATGGAATATCTCTATCCTTTTCCATTTTCTTGGCTCCTATATGAGTTATTAAGTCTTTGCTTTTGCACCCCTAGATGTTTTTTTAATCTATACTAATACCCAGCTTTTCTTAAATCTGGATAACTTTATGCCCAAGTAACATGCTACAGCTTATCTGTTTGCAATGTTGTAGGAAAAAGATAGCTGAACATTCGAGACAGGCTGTGCTGCTTCTGTCTTGTTGCAATAGCTCTATTGATAGTCCCTATCTAAAGTAAACATGACAGAGTCCCTGAAGTACACATGAATCAAAGCAAAATAATAACAGGAGTATACACATGGACAAAAGGAGAGACTAATTTTCTGGATTAGAGTACACAGTTTTGTTACTTATTTCTCCAAGGACTTTGTTTTTATTTTCCTTTTGTTGATTCATGGCCCTTTATTTATTTATTTTTACTTGTTTATTCCAAACATAAAACAGCTATTAAATCCAAGCTGTTCAAAAGGATATACAATTGAGAACATTTCAACTATAAACAATACTTGCAGATTTACTCTATGAAAACCATAACTGAAAAGCAAAGAGTGACTCTTCAACACAATGAAATCACAAAGTAGGCAGGAGACAATTTGAAAAAAAAACAATAAACCACACACCACCATTCCAGACCCACTTAATAGCATTCCAGGGCTTTATAAAAAGTAATGATCATTAACCATGAGAGCAGACTTTTAATTAGCAAACTGATGTATTCCATAGAACGGAGTCATGTTACATTGTTTTCAGAGTCTCAGGTGTGTTTATACAACTTACTAAAACAAGAACTTTCATTCAACCCAAGCTGGGCAATTGTATGCAGCACAAAATACAAGTTCTTGTTTACATGGCTAAATTGTCATCAATGTGCACCATGTGGAAGCACAGGCCAGTCCCAGCACACAGTTGTGTCTGTACAGAAACTTGTAATGGGTTTGTAAAACAGCGACCCAGCACTTGCTAGGGAATGGCTAAAAGAATGAAAACAGAATATTCACCACCGGGTTAGCAACTTTTAAAATAGCAACACTGGCAATTAGAATAAATATAAAATAAACACTTTAATTCTGCAAGTAGTCCTTATGAATGTGGTAGATAATCAGGACAGGTACTTAGGACATGGGGATTATGTGTGGGTTTTCATTAATAGAAAGAATGCAAGCGATATTTCATCTAGCAAATTTCATAACCAAACCGAAAGATTAAGCTAGCATGTTAATTTGAATCAGAAATGCAAGGGAATGTATAATTAATGTATTGTTCAGGCAGCTCCTGGCATGACACAGAATGCCTGTAAGCAGCTCACAAAGCCATGTAACCCAGCACAGCTCCAGGCAGCTACAATAAGCCACAGCAGCTGAAAATACTCTCCCTACTGCCCCAAAATTAAGGTACCTTCCATCTCAACACATTCTTACTGTAGTTCTTGCCATGGTATGGTTAACAGAAAGGGGGAGTTAAAGGTATTCCCTGAATGCAGCAACGTTGTTGAACCAATACTATCCAGATTTTTAGTAGTCCTTGTACTTTTGTTCCATTTTCGCCTACATTGGCCCTGATGCTGGAGCAGATGCGAATGTCTGGACTCCTGCTAAGTCTCACTGAATTGAAATAAATGATGTATAAACATGATTGAAACAGCAGAGCTGCAGACCGTAAAATCTTTACCTATGGTGTCTTGCACAGACAGCAGACCAACTCCAGTCTAATAACTCAAAAAGATTTAATTTTTTTTTTAATTAGTGTTGTTAGGCATAGAAGAGCCCCTGAAGTTGTTACTTGCCAGGAAAATGAAAGCTGTCCTGCCTAACGTCACCACACAGGTCTATCCTGTAACACTTCCATGCAATGCAATTATAGTTTGCAGTTGCTGACTTCAGGACTGAATCCTACTGATTAATAATGCTAGAGCAACTATTTTTGGTGGGGTTTTGTCATTTTTGGGGGTGTGTTGTTATTTTTTAAATAAGATAGGTAGAATCAAAGCAAAGGACAAAGAACTAAATATTAAATAACTTAAGTATTCTAGCATTTCACAAGCAAAAAATGCAAGTTTATTAACCCCAAAAGAAGGGGAAGGTCTATGGCTTGCAGTCCTGAAAAGTTTATCATGTTTGTAAGAGTCCAGCCCCAAGGGTTGTAACTGAACTGTGTTGAGTTGGGCCAAATTTGACTTTTTGTAAAACTAGAGAAGTTTCAACTTTCCTGTCTCTTTTATAGGGCTAATCACAGGTGCAGAGCTGCTAGAAGCTGGATCACAACCACAGCCACAATATTTGATACAAGATCACTCAGCTTTTGGAGCTTAAAACCCTACTTGACCTGTGACTGAACAGCCACTTGTCCTGCAGAGCATTCAATTTCTGCCAGCTTTGCCAGTTGAAAGGGTGTTACAAACAAATGCACTATTAACAGTTTACAGCATACAACACTTAAAAAAACATCCCAAAACCACCAAGAACAAGAAGCAAGCTCTAACAAATGTGGTCAAACAGCTGACATTAATCTTGAATTAATTTGCTTCTGCTTATAAGCCTCAATAAAATCTTCAAAACGGGTGAAATGTCTGGAAACTGAAACAGCCCATCGGGATGATGCCCTCGCTGTTCCTTAGAGCATCTAGAGGCTTATTTTCAAGTACTGGTACCTATTGAGGAGTGGGGCTAACCCAAGATCTGAGTGCACACCTGGGTAACATTGACATCCCCCATCCCCATTTGTGACACACACAGCTTAACCATGATGTCCCAGTCCCTGTTTCAGGTCTAATCACCAGTCAGATGTTCTTCCAAGGGACCTGAGCCAAGCTGAACTATGAGCCTGGCTGACACCTCCCATTCTCCTGCTGAACTTGGGTTTGAATTACTTATTCTGGATAAAAATGAGAAGGTGCCCAGGACAGGAGCTCTGTGCAAAGGGACTGCTGGAAGTTTCTGCTGTGGGCTACTCTTTGCCACCTAGCCATAGAGAAATGGGTCCAAAAGAGTTCTGGAAATAGAAGCAACCTGGCGGTTAATATAGCAGACACTCATCTGAAGTACTTGGGAAGTGGGGGCTTGTAAGAGCCCTTCGATGACAGAAGCCAGCAAGATCATCTGAATTGTATCAACAGACAACTTACACTCTTGTCAGAATTTCCTATTTCAAACCACTCTGCCAATACCTTAGGCCACCATAAGCTATTAGAAAAAAAACACAAAAACAACAAAACACGTTCTTTTTCTCTAGATGTGAATATTCAGAAGCTGAACTGTGGCACCCAATGCCTTGAGACCCCTATGGAAACAACACCCATGGAGTGTGGGGCCAGGTCTTGTGTTACCCAAACTCATTACTTCAGCATAAAGAGGAGATAACTTAGGAAGAGGAATTGCCCCTAGCAGAAGCAATTATTTTCTCATCTGCATTCAGGTCTCTACATAAGGAAACAGAGGCTGATGTTTCAGGGCAAGTCATGGCAAATGGATCAGGGGGAGCTATGGAAGAGATCACTGCGTTCTTGAGCCTTTGTAAGTGTTTTTTTCTCTGCAGACCATGGATTTGAGCATGACCCTGAGCTCAGAGCAGACCAAACTGCTTGCTTGGCTGCTGCCGCCTCCTCCACAGCCCTTTGGAAAGCAGGCAGGGAACAGGCGTATCCAACATGGCTCACCTTTTGGCTGCTGAATCACCTCCTGCCCAGTCCCACAGCTGGTTTCAAGCTCTGATGCTGAGCAGATTTACCCGACATGGTGCTCGCAGGACTGTACAATAATGAGAGCAAAACAGGCTCTTCATTTCAGGGATGTTTGTATGCTAAGAATGGCACGAAAGCATAAATCAGGCCAATGGACCTGCAAAAACCTGCTCTGTATTCCTTCAGTTCTTCTTGCCTCATTTTCTTCTCCCACATATTTTTACCTTCTTTGCCCTGCTCTGTTTGGAAACTCATCTAATTGTCACTTGAGATGACAAACATCCTTTGTGTCAATGCCCCTTCCTAGGTAACAGATTTTTCCTCTCCTTATCACTCCGCTTGTAGAATTAATTTTCTTAATTATATAATACCTTCATTTATAACTTCCTAACTTTTATCTTAAATCTTCCTAACTCTTTTTTTTTCTTGGCAAATATGCTTAAAAACACTGCTTGTGCTGTTTATTTCATAAACTGGATTTTAAACATCCTCCCCTTAAAAAAGCACCAACTTCTGGTACCATGGTTAGCTTTTACCTTAACCTGATGGTTTTGCTATTTCCCACAAAATATAAACAAGCATTCAGTTCAGCTCTGGAAGGAAAAACCAGCATACTGTATTGATCCAAAAGGCTTGAGGCCAAAAAGTGCTATTCTGATCATTAGTTTGACAGCCCATACAACAGAAAACAAACATTTGTCCCTGGGATTCCTGCACGTGCTAACTCCATTTAAGAGCTACTTGCTTGCTTTTAGGTATGGATTTTCAGTCTGCTGACCTGAAGCTGCCCATGTTAGAATTAAAAGAAACCAGCAAATATTACGTCCTTCACTGTCTTTTGATTTGTTTTTTTTTTCATTATCACTGCACTACAGCACCACTTTAGAATCAACCAAGAAAAACACCTGATTTTCAGCAATGATTGTGATTTATTTGTTTACTTTTGTTACCAAAACTGTAACCAAACATTTCATCCACCATCTGATTTTAAAAGAGGCCAAAGACAATAAACTGTCTCCTGCAGCAAGAACTAGCAGAGGTTAAGTCTTCTCAACTGAATGGGGAAAAACAGTAATCCCGGGTTCAATGGCATTCACCAAAGTTTTTACACTGCTGCCTCCTACGATCTCTCTCGGCACTGCAGCTCTGTTTTAAACACAGCTTGCTTCTGCAGGAAGAAAACATTTACCTAGAACATGAAAATATTTTGCTTTTTTATTGTTTTAAGTATCTTCTCCTCTCCCTTCCCTTTCCTTCCAATCTTCATCTATCAATACAGCAATGGTAACAAAGCAGGAGAAAGAAAATGTATTTCAGTGGCATGATATTTGGTACAAGGTGAGCGAAATGCTGTTTGCATTGATGGTACCTGGGATTTCTTGGCAATCTCCCATATAAAAGCTCGCTGGGGTCAACACTACTTAACCTACAAATTCAAATGAAACTGAATACATTCTATCTGTTCGATCTACAGACCTTATAATATCTTACATCACCCATGCTAAAAAGGCTGTCTAATTAAATTAAGGTAGTGATTGTTTTGATTTAAATCTGAAGAATTAGCAATCCTTACTCTGGGAAAATGGCAACAAAAGGAGAGGACAGAGCATTTCCCCTGCAGAGAGCTGACTTCTCAGGCTCACACCCCTGTGTTCCCCTGGAGCTCCTGCAAATCCTGGAGGGTGGGACCATGCACAGCTCACTCAGTCTCCCAGTGGGGCAGGAATGGGTAGCTACACCGTGGATTTAAGACTTATGACTTAAGACCCACCATGCAGTTCATCACACTCTACATCTATAAAACATCTCTATTTGGACAAGTTATTTAAATAATCTTTATGTCTGTATGGTCAATGGAGGCAAAAAAGCCCTTCTAGGATATGAGTCATCTGATCCACTGAGATGTATACCTTAAAATAGAAGTACTGTGCCTAAAGGAAGGATCTGTTCCCACCCCTTGATTACAAAGGAGATCTCTGTGAGTAGGTCAAACATTGAGATCCATAATTTCATGAGGTATCTAAATCAATAAGTCCAAGTCAGTGTCCAAGTTGGTCGCATATATTAGAAACAATTTAAATGGCTAAACAGCCCCAGAACATGAAATAATAACTGGTCTAGTTATTCAATTCACTTGGCTCTCAGCTTTAGGGTATTTGCTGGGAAAAAAAAGAAGTCATGGTAAAATATGATTCAATACATACTCCTATAGCTTCAGTGCCTGGTGGACCTTGGTGTTAACAGGGTAGGTCACCATACACCCAAAATGTCACAGCAAATGATCTCACGAGGGAATTACATGGGTCACAGAAGAAAAGAGCCAAGAAAAGAAATTTATACCTGTCACTCCCTGTATAAAAACTTCAGACAGCCATAGCAGACACTCTGCTACATACCCAGAAAAGACAAGGAAATGAAAGGGAAAGGAGGAAAGAAAAAGCAAAGGGAGATTGTTAGTCTTCTATGAAATACAAGATGATTAAATACTGTCAGGCTTTAATCCCTGCTGACAAGCAGAGCTGCATGAGAGATATGGGTTGATTAATTATAAGGAATAAAGGCTGTGACACAGGCATATGAGGCAGAAACACCAAAAGGAGTGATTTGTTATTTATTTATTTACTGTTAAATAAAAGTAATTTCCTAATGAAAGGAGAGCCACTCATCTGGATCTAAAACTTTCAGCCCTACTTCTACTAAATCCTAATGCAGTCTCCCAGCACATACTGGGGAAAAAAAATAAAAGATAGAATTTGCTTTTCTTAACAGGATTGAATTTAGGCCCTGTATGTGCCTTTCTGGTCAATACACTGGGATTTACTACTAGTGACAGCAGAGGACAACATAGCGCAATGGCAAGTAGGCCAATGGCCAAAAGGACTGATGGGGGACATCCCTCAGAGCATGGAGATGAAAGATTTCAGAGGGGTGCAAAGCAAAGGTTTTGAGAAGCCAAAGCATCAGGAGAGCTGCAGTTCAGCGAGTAGGGAACAAACATCTGTGAATGTTTTCTCTCTTCATTCACACGACTAGTCAGTATTCAGAGCTTTTCTGGGTTATTTGTTGTGCCAATAGAATTTGATTACAGCATTATATAATAATATATTTTTTGGTGTAGACCCTCCTCCTCCACAAATATGAAGCATGGCACACTTTTTTTTTTTTCTAAAAACAGAAAAAAAATTAAAATCAGAAACTTGTTGCTTTGCTCACAACCCTAAGCCATGCTCTCTGGCCTGAGCTCTGCCAAGAAGAATGTCCTGGAGGCATTTTCACAGGGTCGTGCTCTGCTTGAGGCACCACCTTATCTGAGTCATGGTTCCTACTTCCCCCAGACAAACCCTGATGAAACTCAATTTCTTGTTCCAACATCTACAATTGATCTGGCATTTGGAAAGCAGTTTCTGTTGTTTAGCAGTTACGAAATAAATGGGGATTTAATTCTGTGCTGCCTGGAAACTAGTCAGCTTAGCTCTAGTATGGCACTGCTAAGGTGAGCTTTTGGCTTGTGATTGTGAAAAGATATGAGAGAATAGCCAAAAGAAGAAGAACAGCTTTGTTCAACGGTACAAGCCCCAGATAACCTAGCAAGGGGAATAGCTCATTTCAAATAATTCACATTAAAGCTAAAAAGATGCAGGAGACATTCCCACAGTCTGGGGTAAAGGAAACCTGACTGAGATAACATCTGCTACCAGCCCAACCCGGATGCTCCAACAAAATTCCCCGAATTAAAGCTAAAACTGTCAAGCAATTTTGGCTGCTGAGAGATGTGTTGGTAATCGTGTGTCTTATCAGGAAGGAACGTGTCCTAAAATGAGAGACTGAACAACCTCTATGTCACAGCAGGCAAAAACCCCACGATTTTGAAATACGAGGAGGAAGCAGCAGCTGTGCACGTTCTCACTCCTGATTTTCAAACAGGGGAATCTGTCCTTGCTGCAGACACCACCAGCCATGGCTCCCTGGCCCATGGAAGGACATGACCATTTGCAGCGTGCATGGCAAGCACAACCAAACCTTTGTGTCTGATTTGGGTGTGGACATACTATATCTCTTTACACCCCAGTGAAGGCATTGCTGTTTGAACGGGCTGTACTTCTGGGTTGCTGAAAAAGAAGCCCTGTTGTCCCAGGGATTTGAACACATCCCAGTGCTCCTTGTCCTCCCATGACAGCGGGATCAGAGGATCACCCCCTGACATTTCAGTGGCTCTCGGGTAGTGCCTGTGTGAAGTGCCCTACTCTACTGAGGATTTAAATTTATTTTTAGATTATTTTTTTTAGCCATATGCTTCAACCTAATTTAGCCAGCAGAGATGACCAGGGCACCAGGAGGCAAAGAGGTCAAAACAGATTAAAAATCCAAGTTCTCCTTAATCACAATTTCAGCTTTCCTCACTAAACCACTCAGCCTTTCCAGATACCAATTCCAACACAGAGAAACAAGAGAAGGAAAAGCAAAGAGAAACAAGATACGAGAGAGGGAACAGAGAGAGGAAAACAGAGACAATCCTTTATAGCCCCATAATTTCATCCTGCAAAATTTCAGTCTGCATGCACCACTGATTCAATTACTGTATACAGCCCTACCCTTCAGCACAACAAGAATTACAGAAAAACCCATTTTTAAAGGTTAGTGAGAGAATTTTTCATTGACAATGACCTGCTTCAATAGGGGCATGCAATGTAAGATAGGAATGTATTTGCCTTGCTCCTCCAAAACAGATATTTAAACCTGCTTTGGGCTCCGAGTGAAATACGTCTGGTGTTCTTAATCTACTCCATATAGAGAGCAAAGCCAAGGAACAAACTCACTTGATTAGCAGGTTCTGCATAAAACACTGAACCAAGGCATTATGAAGCACATTTCCTGGACAGAGGAGCTGATTCCTACAGCGTGTTTAGGAGTAGATAAAAAGTTAGGAGTCACAGCTAAAGGGCTGGCAGATCAGAAGGGGCAAGGTTTAATGCTCCTAGCCTTGGGAACTCCACTCCTCATCTCCTGTGGTCATGCTGTTGCTCTTTGAACCGTTTCTCCTAGCACTCCTGTTATTTTGGCCAACTGTATCCACGTAAAGGCAGGTGTTCTGGGCTATGTGGGGCACACTCAGGGCTGGGTGCCAGAGGAGACTTGACACTAAAGCTGCAGCTCCTCAGTGTTTTCACAGCCAAAAGGGCCATTTTGATGAGAAATAAGTGGGGTTACTTCTTAAGTATAATTTTGAATTACCTAAGTAATGCTAAATGTGTTGCCAGCACTTGTTCAACAAGGTAGAAACATACTCAAATATATATTTTTTTTCCTCACAAAACAGTATATTTCTCCAACATGTTTCATTTACCAAAGCTATAACCACAAGCACACAAAAGTTCATCTGCAGTTTAGACTCTTGAAAACCATCTGATAAATAGCCTCTCTTAAATCCAGGAAGAGCGTGTCTATGCCTTACTAGAGAAGAGCTCTCCAAAGGGATCAGAAAAAGCATCTACGGTAAATCAGAGGCCACGTGGTTCCATTGAGCCTGGAGAAGGGCTGAGCTCACAGGACACCACTGATGCTGAAAAAAGATGGAATTATTCTAACTATTTACATAATCAGCAACACTGACACAAGATCCAGCAAAAGCACTGCTAATTATATTATCCTAAACTTAGTGTTCTTAACCCAACACGGAGTTCTCTAGGGGAATTTTCCTGATTATTTTTTTTAATCAGCTAAATTATAGCCTTCCAAAAAACACTGGGCAAATGACAGCTCATTCTTTGAGAAGACTGCTTTACAATTGGACTGGTGAAACATCAAAATCATTTCCATGGAATACATTCACATTTCCCATCCTAATTACTGATGGATTAGTTAGTGTCACTGGAATTACAATAATTTGCTTAAGTAGCAGGTTTTTAAATAAAGCTGGAAATTGCATTCAGAAGCTCCTCTTCCACACATTATTTATACATACTGTGTGTCTGTTTACTCTCCATGCATGAGTGGCTATTTTGTCCCTAAAGATCCAAGATAACATGATAATCCTACAAGCACACACACACTTTCATCTTTTCTCACTTGCAAGCGTTTCCATTTACAGGATTACCATCATGCTAATGCACGTCTGCCAGCTGTCACCCTGCTGACTTTTACACTGCCTCCCTCTCCCCCTGCACGTGCACCTGCACCACGCATGTGGGGGGCTGCTAGTTCATACCAGCAGTGACTAATTCCCTCTCCACCTGCAGAAAAGATAAAAAAACCTCCTTCCACCTTCCAGCTGCAGTGCAAGCAGGCTAATTGGTTGAAGACTACTATGTGCCCTCTCATCCCAGATCTGACCCCCAAGCAAACCCCTCTCCACACAGAGCTCGTGGCTCCATGCTGATCCCCTGCAGGTGATTGACTCCCCCCATGGTGAAACCACATGTTGCTTCAGCCATTTTTGGGGAATTTTCCTCCTTCCCTCCTTGGCTGTTTCAGTTTCAACATAGCTTCCAAGAGGCTATGAGCTTTTCTTGTTTTTAGTAATTGATTTGCACCAACAAAACCACTTAGTACTATGCACAACAAAGCCTTCTGGAACAGGCTGGGCATCACTAACTTGTCATCACAGTGCTGGTTTTAGCTGGCTGATTGCTTTCTCCCCTTCAAAACCAAAGTATTTGCAGGAGAAGGAGACTTGTTTTCAAACTAAACCAAACTCTCCCAATCTTTGCATCTGCAATCTCCCACTGCACTCAGGTAAGAGCCATGTTCAAGCTGTGCCCAGCAGGCTCCAGAAACCAGGTGAATACAGGTCCTGGGGAGAAAGCATCCTCCATCTCTTTGTCCAGCCCCTCATCTCTACCAGCCCTGGACAACACTAACCCTAATCCTGCCCTAAACTCATTCCTGACATCCATACCTCCTATATGCTAAACAGCAAGACTGTCCAGAAAACATTTGACCAAATACACGGCCTCTTGAAACTTTTCCAAAGTTCCGAAGTGTTCCTCTTTCACATCCATTTTGGCCATTGTAAAAATCTCTTTTTAGCCCTTGCAGGAGTATAGAAAGACAACTGGAACCTAAAATCGAGCCATTTCCCATCCTAACCCACTAAAAAAAGCTCAAGTTGAATGCTCCTGCTCAGCCCAGCATGGTTCATTGGGTCTTAAACCCATGTTGGTGTCGTGGTTGGGGCTACACAGAAGCTCGCATGGCCATCGTGCTGAAACCAGAGGGGTCTGTGTGTGTAGCACATGTATCTGCTTGGGAGATTACTATTAAAGCCACAAAGGGAAATCAGCTGCTAAACCCCTACCAAAAGCCACAGGGAGCTCAGTGATTACTGTTTTGAAAAATGCTCCTTATCAATCAGAGGCCATTCTAAGGAATGAGATAGGTTAGAAATACCTCCAATTACGGGGAAAACTATATTCAGTTATTTAGAGAGTTCATACTTGTTAGAAGCTCAGAAAATGAGATTGTTTTCTATTCTTATATTACCTTTTTTTTCTTTTTTCATGGAAAATGGGCTCATTTTGATCAGGGGCAACGCACTGCTCCAGGATAAAGCACTCAGCACACACAATGTGAAAAGGACAGCATCACCACTCCCGTTCTACAAGGGGCACACCAGGAGGAGCAAGGGCTCCAAGCACACCTTTCCTACAGAGAGAGAGAGGATTACACCTTGGGAACATAGAGCCCCTATTCCAACCACAACTATTAAATAACACTCTCACATACGCAGGCAGCAAGTACGAAATACTGGCAAAAGCCCTAGCGTGGCAATCACAGAATCACAGAATCCTAGGGGTTGGAAGGGACCTTGAGAGATCATCCAGTCCAACCCCCCTGCCAGAGCAGGGTCACCTAGAGTCCATCACACAGGAACGCATCCAGGCGGGTTTTGAATGTCTCCAGTGAAGGAGACTCCACAACCTTTCTGGGCAGCCTGTTCCAGTGCTCTGGCACTCTCACAGTGAAAAAGTTTCTCCTGATATTCACATGGAACCTCCTATGCTCCAGTTTGCATCCATTGCTCCTTGTCCTGTCATTGGTCATCACCGAAAAGAGCTTTGCTCCAATGCCCAAGTGTGACGGGAAACCTGAATAATCACTTATCTTGTGATACAGAAGCAACAGGGGCCCAATTCAGCATGATAATCCAACAAGTTTGGCAAACACACCAGAGACTGCTCAATAATAATTTTGTCTGTTTCCAAAAAAAAAAGACTTTCTGAAGTTTGTGCATGGGATGTCAGTTCATTTTTTCAAAGGGGCAGTGTGACAGCTGTATTGGAGATAATCAAGAAACCCGGGGGCAATTAGGTTTTAATGCTGTGACAGTGGGGAAGTGTATGAACTTCCTCGTTACAACCACAAGTTTCTCAGCAAACTGTTTTATAATAAGGCACATGGGATATCATCATTTCTTTGTAGAATATTTTCTTTTATTTTTTTTTATGAAGCCGTGCAAGGAATTACTTGCAGATTTGCAGATGCCAGTCACAGCTACAGCACCCTATTTCAGTTGAAGTAAACATTATTACAGTTATAATCTACATTAGGAAGAGGAAAGGAACTTTTTGCAGACATTGCTGCTTTAAACAAACTGAAGAACAAGTGTGACAGCAGGGAGTGCTACAGAGGGCACTATGATTTCTCTGGTACACCTAGCACCTTCTTCTCCTGATGCTAAGACTGCAGCCCAGGCTGTTGCAACATCAAATGGACTTCACTATGCCATGGAAACCTCCATTATAAGTTACTCCCTAAGCCTAAAAGCCCATCTAATAATAAGTCATTAAAAAAAAAGTATTTTCATTATATTCTAGAGCAGTTCAGCAAAGCAAAGGCTTGGGGACTCCCATCCTACCACAGACTCCTAACATGCTATTTGCTATTTGAATCCTTGATCATTTCTCATAGTGGTTGTGCAGAGAAAGAAAAGGGAAGGAGACATGAGTTGTGGTCAGGGGAAATCGTGCCTAAGTGATGTACTAGAGGACAGGGAGGGGAGAGCACCCCATCCCTTCCCCACTCTAACATCCATTCCTCCCCACACCCTCCCAACTGCATGAGTTCAAAGTCAGCTTTAGCAAGTCTATGCTGTGGAATATAAAGCAGAGTGGTATCAGCTTCAGCACAAGGTGTACAGCACCCAGCAAAGCACCAAATGCATGACATCCCAGCCAGCATGTCTCACCTGCCAGGGCAAGGGACCCTAGTGGGACTTGATGCTCAAATGGCCATCCGGCTCCCAGGTCCAGAACCCCAGCCAGCCCCAACAGCTTTCAGCTCTCTTCCCTTCTCCCTGAAGGCTGTAGGCACCCACAGCAGCACCAAATGCAAGCTCCAGCCAATGCTGCTTTACATTCAGTTTGCACAGGTGTAAATTGACTACTTTAGGCAGAGGAGAATCAGCTTTCTTTAGCAGCCAAAGGTGAAGTGATGCTCTGTTTTCAATTGTACAACCTTCTTTTCTCAAAGCTCCTCACACCATATGAGCCTGCTGCCCTTTGCCTTTCCTTGCCATGAAGAGGATCATAGATTTCCACACCACAACCTGCACTGCCACAACACAGAAAGCACCGGATTTCCAGCAACAGAGAGAAGGGGAGCAAAATAAAGAATTCATTACAAAAGGCTACCTGTTCTCAGTCTTCTCTCCTAGTCCTGCACTCAGACTTCGTGCCTGACATAGCTTGGTTTTATATGCAGGTCACTCAGTCATTCTTCTCACATGTACATCAGGCACTGCTGGAAAATGTGGCCATTATCCATCAAGTCCTTTGCTTTAGTCAGCTCCCAGCAGAAGAGTAATAGATGCACTTGTGTTGTCACATCATTGTCCAAAATGTCAGCGAAAAAAGCCCTGAACATTAACAACTCCCTAAGGAAATCAGTTCTTAAAAAAATAGAATGGGGGGGAAGAGGAGGGGAGTGAGAGGGATAGAAAGATGCAGAGCATCCCTTTTCATCAGGGATGAGGTATGCAGAAAAGTGCCCTGACTAGCTGTATGCCAGGCAAGACAAGAGCACTCACACTGTGGTTTTATTTCCACTAAAGTTTACATTGTGTCTGGATAAAGCGACATGTGCACATGTTGGTTTTAATTTCCAGATCCAGAATTAGAAATAGTCTTCTCTTTGGACATCATACATCAAGAGAGACGTATCAGTTTGAAGAGCGAGTGTAATCTCTTCCCAAGGCACTTGCATTAAGATTCAAACAGCACGGTGAGGTGATAGCATCAGGCAGCACAAATCTTCATAGACAGTAAAGGAAAAGGGGGAAAACAACAGACAAGAAAAAGATGAAATCAAAGATGACAAGAAGCAGTAGTCAAACTTAGGGGGAAGAGGTGGTCAGGCACGCACACTCAAGGTGGCATGGTGCCATTTTCCTGGTGTGGTCAACCTCTATGGTCTGGTTTTAAAGCATTTGCTAAAGTTAAGGGAGAACTAAGCAAACCTTCAAATATTTTAAAGCTGGGTAAAATGCAGACCTGGACGAAGACATTTCTTTGCTGAGATGCCAGGAACAAAAGCGAAGTGGAATGGGAGGGGAAGAACAGCCTGTCCAGAACAGCCCCAAGGTGAATTTTGGTGACCTCTACTCACCAATTACTAAAAAAACCCTGATCTGGGACTATAACCCCTGCAAAGGAACTGTTGCCAGTCTTGCAGGTTTATGATATTGGTACATATTTTTATATTTGCAGCTACATGTACACAACATCAAACCCTCAAATGAGAAAGATAAGGTGCAGTAAATGAGAGCACTTCACCCACTATGTCTTTGTTGAGTGCCCCTTTTACACAACCCCTCATTGCAGTGCAGTGAACATGTCCAAGAAAGGTGCTCATAAAAAATACAAACTAAGTTAGACCAGGCTGCAGGAATCTGGCTCAGAGATACATAACATCACCAGTCCAGTCACCTACACCAGATACATCCTTTGCCTCTCCAAACTCACCCGTGTGCAGCCTCACCACACAAACTCTGAAAAGGGACTTTCCAACTCCTCTCCCAGCACTTTGCCCCTTTGGACAGGGCAGGTGCTCTCAGCATTACAACCTCCCTCCAGTTCCTTAATTGGGCTTGTGTATCACTGATAAGTAATTGATACACAGGAAATGAATGTGAGGCCACTGCAGAGTCAGCTTCTGCATACAAATACGGGCAGCTGAATGCGAATCAGCAGCAAACACTACAGCCCTGCCATTCCTATGGCATTTCCAGCATGGACGTGCTTAAAATATCTCAACATAAAGCATTTCACTTTGTACAAACACTGCTGGCGTGACTGCTCAATGCCTTTTCAGAGAGGGACGTGCAGAGGGCTGAGGGGGTCCAGATAAAAACAAAGATAACGTGTTATGCAGATACTACTCTGGATGAGTATCTAGAGAAGCGAGAGGCTTTAAGGGGCAACACAGTAAGAAATCAAGATAAAGAGGAAAGGCACACAAAGGCAAGCATACAGCTCTCCACACATTCAGCCTTTAGGGACAATCTTCCTATTTTTTCCCAAGAGCCAAAAAAAGCCCCCAAATTAATCTCTGTGCACAGCCTAAATTTGTACTTAATGCCAACTTTGTGTCTGCATCAAACTCCTCCAGAGTGTAAGATGCAGCATTGAATAGGCTCATTTTCGTTACTTTATCAAATTGTGTTAACTTTCTCTCCGCAGCATTCCCCGAGGCTGGCAACACCGAGACGTGCAGGAAATGTAAATCACTCCCCTTTTGATATGATAACCGTAGCAGTGAATTGCATCCCAGAAATCAGCTCAGGATTATAGCCGAGAACTCGCTGAAAGGCACTTAGCTGTGGCGCTGAGCCAGAAGGGGAAACTTCAGCTGGCAGGTCAGTGCAGAGTGGCCTCAGGTCTTGGGAAAGAAGAATAATGCAGAACATCCAGCTATCTGTGGCTGCACACACCTCAAAGCCAACAGCCTCAGGGTCAACATTTAATTAAAGGACGCCAACAGGTGTTAAAAACAAGTGTGTATTTATGTATGCAAATACACGGGAGAGCTCTATTAAATATGAATAAGCACCCAGGAAAGTGACAGCCAGCAGGCTGTAGGATAAAATCTATTTGCCAGACAAATACAGATGTATATATAAACAACCATGTTAAAAAAAATTGTATTTCCTGCATAGAACTATTTGTGGTAGAGAACATTATAATAATAATTATTTTAATCATGTATCTTTTATTTAAATAATTTTTCAGTTTCAAAGATTCAGCGGATGTTGGAATGCAAATAAAGATAATCAGAATGTGAAAATAATTGTTTTCCCAAAGTCTTATTTTGATGTGTAAATGCCACTGCTAACAGCTACTAGTGTTAACCCTGGGCCAGAACTCCACCGAATTCAGTACTGCACAAACACAAAAATAAAAAGCTGTCTGAACCCTAAGGAATTTGCAGCTCTAACAGAAAAGAGGCAGCAGATGGATATAGACAGAAATAATCAAGAAGTAGTAGTTAACAAGGCAGGAGTTAGTCTCAGCAAACCAAATCCCTGATTGCCTCGTACAGGCACCACAACAAAGAGGAGTTTTGATCATTGATGCCCCGCAACACACGGAGTCTGCACATCCTTCATCTTCGCCGCTGTGCTCCATCTGTCGCCTCTGCACTCGCTGGCAGTCCTATCTCGCTCACCCACCATACTTTAACATGAAAATTCTTAGGGCCAAGGACTGTAATGTACAACCTCGCTCCTCAGCACCAATCATAGTAGGGCTCAAACTGGTCATAGAGACAGACAAAACCACTTATGAACAAAACGGCTCATTAATAATAATGTTTATTAATAACGACTCCACCAGAGTATGAGCATGCATGCACACAAGTCTAAAGTCAAAATTAACACACACAAACCCCACATAAAACTACAGAGCCATCCATCAGTATTGGAGCAACAGTGCTTTCTGATGGTTTTTATACAGTTCACACGGCTCTTGCCCTAAATCTGAACCATGCAGAGGAGAGGAAGAGTGCCTGGCACATAATTATCTTGTGAAACTGAAACGCACCAGCAGTAAATGCAGGTACTATGCCCCATCTCAGCTGGAACCTCTGGAGGCACCACACTACATACTAGAGTAATAAAAACTAGCCCGACTGAGAGCTGGATGGTTATGACAAACAAGCACCATAAAAACATTTAAAACATCCTAAAACAGTTTTCTGTAACAGATATAACATCTGCAGGATACAACACTCTTGCTCGAAGGTTTTATTTCAACACATTTACCTCAATGACCTACATATTACTATACCTTTCAGACTAATTTTAAGCCAATGAAGTATTTAATTTGAATAACCAAACCTGTCTTTCATGACACAAGACCACTCCACATGGCCTTTGGGTTATTAAATTAAATGCTTAAAAGTCATGAGATGGTAAAATAAAAGACTGCTGTGCAGCATCAATCCATCCCCTCTTCATGCCCAGCTGAACCCACTCTGTGGAAGAGCGCTGCCCTTCCAGTCTCCACTTCTCACTGTCATCAAAGGGTTAAACAAGAAATGTAGCCATTAGAAAATCAGCAGTAAATGGTAAAAGGGTTGCTTTTGCAGCACGCCAGCACAGTGTGTACAGCCAGGTGGGACAGACAGGTAGGAGAAATCACAGCACTGAACTCCCCTCCAAAGCTGCTCTCAGTGGCAGCAGGGTCGCAACCAGCCAAAGAGTTGGGTGCTGGGAAGAGTTGTTTCCCTTTCAAAAGCCTATACTGAACACTTGTTAGCATACTAGTATTTTCAGTGAAGTCTCTATGGAATAAATCTTCAAAACAACTTCATCTGCAAGACATTAAAAAAATAATAAATCTCTCATTGAGCATTTTGTACGTTTGAGCCAGGAACATCCTGAACATACATCTTTACAGTTAGGATTCAGTTCTTCTTAACACCTTTGGATTTTTTAATGATTATTTAGTGGTTTGGGTTTTTTTTCCCCTTGGACAACTCCCAAAGACCAAAAACAATGTATAAAAAATACTGCTTAGAGTCATAGTTCATGGAGGCTTCACTCTGCACCGTTAGGTGTGTTCCACATCTATTAATTACATTACTTTTTCAGTAAGATATAGTTAATTGCAAGGTAAGAAGGCAGCTTCTACATAATGGCATGCTCAATAAAGTGTTAGCTGCACCTTCCATGCTCAAACATCCAATGAGACAGATTTTCTAATGCAAATCAAACCTCAAAAGTAAAAAAGAAATAGCATGTAAATCGACCTCGCTTGCTCTTAAATCACTGTTAGCAAATCTGAATCTAAGTCTGGTAGTTTCAAATCAGGACTATTTAACTTGCAAAGGTAGGTCAGGTTTTATCGATCACCTCTAATGTTTATAAATGCACTCTTAAAAAAATAAAAGCAACAGGACACAGCTCAGATGCTAAAGGCTCACTGAAAAAATATGTAATATTTACAGCCTTCAAGCTATGCTGTTGTCAATGCAATTTCTATAGGCACCAGAACGCAGATTACAGGCTTGCCAGTTCATACTGGAAAGGGGAAAAAAAGAGCCCTAACAAAGCAGAGGTGGATTAGTATTTGTAATTACTAAAAACACAACTATTAACTTCAGGAATACATTCAGAGCAGCACAAGTCCATTTACTTCTCAGGTATTATTCCTCAACCTTCTTTCAATGCAATATTTTGTGCCTGGATTTCCTACTCAGAGTCCATGCTATGCCCTGAATTTTGAACTACTAACAACTGAAGGCATATTCCAGTTGCTATAGAAATGAGGCAGGTTTATTGTTATTTATATTATGGCATCACCTAGAGGTGCTTTTAATTAATCAGAGTTCCTTCTTCCACACCTTTCAGAGAAGGACCAAAGAAGAAGCAGGTTTATAATAATGATGAGGTTTTTAAATTCACAAGTGCTGACTATTTGAAGAACCTAGATTTTAAAGGAATGAGATGACAAATAAAGGAAATAAATATATGTGATATGGCTAAATGCCAGTGATCCACTTCTTAGCAGACAAACAAGGGAACACCTAAATAAAAACAAGTGCAGAACTTTCCACCTATATGGACAAGCACAGACTGAAGACATTGCCAGATCTAGATACAGCCTTATGAACCACCTCTCAGTGAAATAAAAAGTATTTTTCCATGCAAAACTAAACATGATTTTCATTTTGTTATTTTTCATGCCCTGCTAAAATAAAACCACAATGGGTTTTCAATTGGTATCTGATATATCACTCCCATTTCAACTATTAAATACTCATTTTTGTGGCCTGACAGAGATTCTAAATATAACATTTACAGACACATGAACTCATAAAAAAACCCACTGCAGTTAATGTACTAGAACAGATACAGGATTTCTGGGTTTTATTCTACTGCAGACTTCTTGCACAACTCAGACAAGTTCCTTAATCAGCCCTTACACCCAGGATTCCTCCTCCATCTAATGAACAGGTGAGCTGCATAAATGTATCACTGCCTGGGATGTGCTCTGGAGCTATGCTGTCAAATAGTTAGAAAAGCCAATAATAAATAGTATGAATCCCCATCATCAATTTCAGACAATTATCAAATGTTTATTAGCCTCCAAAGTGAAGAGTAATAAACCTGCTTATTTTAGCAGATAAAGTCAAATTACCTTGAAGTTGGTAAGTGTTCAAAGATTAACAGCTATGGCCTCATTTGCTTTTAGTTATTTTTTGATGAAATGTCAGCTCAGAAAAACTGAAATATTCTTCCTAGTTATTTAGGCAATGTGAAACTTGGGCAGTTATTTTCAAGGAAACATGGCCTGTCTGACAGGTTTTAAATTAATAAAAGTGGTATTATTACAATTATCATTAGAAGAAGATGTCCCTCATCAAAATGTGTCTGGATTTTAATTGACAAGGTTTGGGTTAATGCTGTGAAAATGCCAATGAAAGCAAAGCCTGTGGCTCAAACTAATTGTCAGCACTGAGCAACCTCAACCTCTAACCCATCACAGATTTATCACTCTGTGCACACTGTACTCATGACAAGAAACGTTTGAATTAATCATTAACAACTAGAAATTCCTCCCAGACAGAAAGCGAGCAGAGTGTAGGGCTGCCCACCCCCCTTTCCCGTGCTCCCAACCCAAGCAGAGGTGCCTACAAGCCTTCCTAATGAGACAGACTTGTTGTTTCATTGCCTTTTCTTTTAAGAGCATTGCAGGGGAAACTTTCAGGGGTCCTAAAAGGAGGAGAGAAACACTAATCTGAGTAAATTGCAGTGCATGTATGGCTAAATGTCCTCCTACCTCCCTGACCACCCTCCCTGATCAGCTCCAGCACAGCCAGCAGAAGCACACTGCCTTCACGGATGAAGGGACAGAGGTACAGTGTGACCATGTGGGGTCACACATGAAGACTAATCCCAACGGGAAGGTTAAGGGGCTTCCTAATTCCCAGCAACACCCACATAATCGGTCCCTCTTCTCAAGAAAGGCCAACCCAGCACACAGCATGCTTCCTTTCCAACCCAGCAGATGCGTGGTGTTTGCCCAAGGCACAGAGATTGCCACTCTGTGCACCCAGCCTGCTCCTGCTTCCAACCTTTCATATGGACTCATCTCAAGCAGTGGCACCAGTTTCTAATACCAGACTATGCAACTGGGCCCCTGCCACTTGGGTTGTCCCACCAATTAATTCAGGGTAGGTCCCACCATGGCCACTGGGACTTGGCAAACTGGAGAGCAGCCCAGTGAGCTTCCTCTGCAGTGGTGGTCATCAGTCACAGAAAAGTGGGCCACATTGGTATGGAGACCAAGAGGCAGTCAAAATCTCAGGAGAGAAGCCAGCAGAGACTAGGATGCAAGCACAGGCCCAGCACGGCAGTTCTCCATGTTTTGGTGGCACCCATGGGGAAACACAACAGTGCAGAGAAAGACTTACAACCTCCCTACTTCAGTCACAAACTCAGTAACGCTTTGGAAGGTCCCCTCAGCTCCAATTCTCCCATCCAATTTCATAAATAAAATACAAAGAGTCTAAAAAACTTCCTAAATTCTATTTATATTTTCTCTACCCCAGCATGCTGGCACACACCCTCCAAAATATCACTGGGCAGAAGAAAAGAAGCTGAGAGCCTTCAGTATCTGACAGAGGCATGAGGTCTGCCAGGGTAATGGCATGGTCCTAAGCCTCACGTTGCCTTTTACAGCTTTTACTTGGAATGCTTTGGCTCTCAGCTTCTCCATCTGTGCAGGTTATGGCATCATCACAACACAGCTTGAGTGCACATCAACTTGCTGGTCCCCCCAGCCCAAGTCTTTATACAACATCTGATGAAAAACTAAAAGAGTTCTTTATCCCACAGCATTAGGACTGGAAAGCACAACAGCAGTGGGAAAAAGAGGGGAGGTCTCTACATAAAGATCAGGGGCCAGTCTCTGAGGTGGGGGAAAAGGCAAATGGCCACTAATACCAAAAGGCACCAAGCTTGTCTGGTGAGATATAAATGGAACTACCTACCCCACCTAGAAAAGAGAAAAAAATATAAATCTTCTTGTTATCAATTGACTGGTTAGGAAAAAACAACAGACAGCATTTTCTGGGGTGAAGGAATAAGATGTTACCTTGCTTAGAGGGTGGCCAGTGCCAGCAGGGTCTCTTCTGGCCCCTTCCTGGTCACTGGGAGGCAGAGACTGCCCTGGGTGTCAGCCCATCAGCAGAAATGCTGTTCACTTCACTGTCCCTTTCCTTCCAGAAGCGAAAGGCAGCCATTTCTCCTCCCATTCACCTCTTAACTACCCTGCCTTTCTAGTTCCTGCTGTTTTCTATATATTCACTCCAGAAACTACAAGCTGGAAAGCTCCCACCAAACGATGCCAGCAAGAACTCTCCACTTACAACTAACACTTGGCTGCACATATTCTCTCTTATTTCCAAATGTTTTCAATATGTTTCAGCTTCCCTTCATTAAACATACTCCTAATTATTTGCAGCACATCTAAAGAACTTGTACAACAGGTTTGTGCTTCCAAATACGGGCTCCTGGCTGCAAAAACGCAGCACAACAGCACTAGAGAGAGTTTTGTGTTGATCAGTAGGTAAAGCTCAGGAAGAGGAAATGGGAAGCCACACCATCATGATTTAAGTTAGTGACTTCCACCAGGCAGCAATTTGGTCCTTTAAAATCCTCAGTAGTTCTTAGAGCATCACCCCTCAGCTAACCATCAAATTAGTAAGGAGTCATGAGCATTTTTCATGGCAAAAATGTGCAAAGTGGAGAATTCTGGTACCTTTAACTGAAAACTTGAACAGCCCAAAGGATTTTTCTGGTCTAAAGAGACACCTTTAATACACCAAAGTATCCCCATAATTCTTCACAGCAGTTACTCTTGAGGCTTTGCCAGGCTGTTTCCACTGCACACTTCAACATCCTTTAGACTAAGCAAATGCTTCATTGAGGAAAGTTACAACAAATGCTCATTTCTTTAGTTAAGCCCCAATTCATCACTCACAAAAGTGTTGGGGCTTTTCAAAATCCTAACTCTTTCGGGCTTTTTCATGCATTCTACAGAACTATCTAGAGAAGGGCATCTTTGGCCCTTAAATTGTGCTGTGCTGGTTCTGCAGTGCTCAACTTGAGCTTCCAGGACCCAGTATGCAATTATGAGACCAGAAGAGCTCCTGAAATACACACAGTGCTGGGGCTTCCAGCAATTATTTCTGTGATCCTAAAGACAGAGGTTGCTCAGGAACAGAACTGTTCCTTTAGGTAATTGCATTCATAGGGCTGCATGGTGCCTGTCAAACTCTCCCCCCTCTATACTGAAGGCCAGTTTTTGTGGATCATTATGAAATAAATATGTCATGTTGAAGGATGAAAATATAACAAGCTGTAGCTCATCTGAACCTGAACGTTATCAAGTCTCAGCTATAAAGACATGGAAAATGTTGCTCCCTGACTGCATATGGGACATGGGTGACTTCCCATCACACACAGAGTCCTTTATCATCTAGGGTATGCAATTAAGCTAACATTTGTCCAATGAAAGGTAAAAACGACTATCTGGGTGGTGTCACAGCTGCAGGCAGAGCAGTAATGGCTCGAGAGCATCCTCAGTGATCAGTCCCACATGTGACATTCTCCACTAAGCTTTGTTCTGGCAACATTCTCACTATATTCAAGGCAGGAAATGCAGTATTCTCCTTTTTCTATGAAGCTGCACGTAAAGCTTGGAAAGCAGAACTGCCTTAACCACGTGGCAGGAGGATGGTAGTTCATAATTAATTTTCCACATCGAGTGCTGGCTACCCTCCTCTTCCTCTCTGCTAGGCTGGAAACGGGCAGTGGATACTTATCCAAAGAACAGACACGCCACAGGGCAAAAAGCATGATTATTATTAGCTAATACTTCATACTATGTGCTAGCCAAAAATAAGATGTAAGCAAGCCTGGGTGCAGTGAGAGCAGTGCCAGTGCAAAGGCAGCCCTGCCTGAA
This sequence comes from Aegotheles bennettii, assembly GCA_013398125.1. NCBI lineage: Eukaryota > Metazoa > Chordata > Aves > Caprimulgiformes > Aegothelidae > Aegotheles > Aegotheles bennettii. The sequence goes on from VZRW01003618.1 coordinate 1,085,116, forward strand.
GCTGCTTATCATCTAAGAGATGCAAAAATGAAGGGGATAGAAAAGCAGGATGGGGAGAACAAGACAGGTAAGAGAAGGCTGCAAGCAGATATGGAAATACCTTCTCAGAAGAAAGTTTTGAGCCAGGTAATTTCAAAACATCTGGCAGCCCAAAGAAACATGCCCTTTTCCACCCCAACTAGACTCTGCCCGCAACATGGCCCATGAGCTGCCAAGCAGCAGCTCTGCAAAGGACAAGGGGCTCCAAACTACTTCATCTCCTGAAAGAAGCTGTACTCCATTCAGACCTTGGTTAGCATTTGCCACATCTCAGTCAAAAATCAGAGTGCAAAGTAATTACAATGAGGTGGTCGTTCCTTGCAGGAGAAAGATCTCCAGGAGAACATAAACCACTACTTCACCATGATCTCTGAAGCAACTCTACAAACATCAGACCTTAGAAGTCAGAGCCACAGGCTGACAGCCCAGGAACAAGCCCATTTGTATAACTTCGGGCACATTCATTGACTTCTCAAAAGGACTATTATACTACTGCTCTGTGATTGATATCTTAAGAATCTCATGTTAGTTTTGGAGTTTCTTATTTTTTTTTTTTCAGGAATTCAGCTCAGTTCTGCTGCTGATATCAGCTTTTTAATTCATTTTACACCAAGATATTTGTTATCAGAAATTGTGCTGTGATATGTGTCAGGTTGATGGATTCAATAAAAGCCCTGTCAGGAGAAGCTGAGTGAATAGGGTTGCAGAAGTGGTGTCATCAAGGGAATTGATATGTTAACCACCAGTCTGCTGATCTTGCAACAAAACATGCAAACATAATAGCCATTTTATTTCCTCATCTTGGCAAAATGGTTCAGAGAAACACTAGAAAACATTTGCATAAATATTACTCATACAAACAAGCTCAGCACTCACTGATAAAAAACATATGCAAAAAGCGATCCTGCGTGCTGCTGTCCTGTTTTCCTATTTGGTGTGCAAAATAAAACCAAGAAGAATAAAGAGTTTATTCAAAATAAAGCTTTTAATTTAACTTTGAAAATTCAAGCAGACATCCTGTGACGCTTCAACTGAAGTTTCCCTTCAGTCATGTAGGGGAATAATTTTACTGCCACAACCAGTAGACCTGAATCCCTCACCAAGCCATTGGAGATTTGCATTAAGGTCTTCTTTGGACATCCAAACCCACAGGCACATAAAATCAGTGCTTGTTTCTGATTTCATAAAGGAAATCATATAAAAAAGAAGACAGATTTGCAGAGAGAAACAGTTACTTTTTATCAGACCACATAATGTAGGAGTGAGAGGAGGACACCTGCCTGCTGCTCTGCTATAGGTCAAGAGGGGTTGGAATATGCCAGCTCTGCTTCACCTGCATTAGACCACCACAGCTGTGACCCTGCCTCTGCACTGTCCTGTAACGCAGAGGAATTTTGTTAACTTGAACACATTTACAGAACATTTGGGAACAGTAAAAAATGTGATGCTGAGATTCAGCTTTTTAAAAAGAGAAATAATATTGCAGCCTAAACAAAGCAAAGGGGAAAGTTCCAAAGCAATTAATCTGAAAAAGGTGAATTACACTGAGGATTTATATCCATGTAATGAAGACAATTAATTGCTACGAGATCCATAAAACACATTAAAAGAACAGGGTTTTTTTCCAATTCTACTTGCAAGATAAAATTTATTAACTATGTTTAATGGCTACTTAAATTTTTTCTCTTACGTGTTTATTAAATTAAATGTGCTTTTAAGCAGAACAGAGCATTTTACTAACCAGATTCTACTAATCTAAAAAATGAGCAATTTAAGAAAAAAAATATTACTCTGCATATTATCTACAGATTCATTTAAAATAATTCATTTCACAATAAGATTACCACCACCACAATTGTGTAAATGCTGCTAAAAGGGAATCCGCTTGTCTCACATGAGCAAACAACATTCTGCTGCAAAGATGAATGAGTTCAGATAACATTATTTGGACATACGTTGCCATTTCCAGCAGAGATATGGAGCAAACGTGGGTCCTGATGTCATTTGGTGTTACTGTAATCACCTAACTAAAAACCACTACATGGAAAAGCAGGACACATGGAAAAAAATGGCTTGGATTGGAGCAGTGACTTGAACAGATCCACATCCAAATCTTGTGCTTTGCCCTATAGACTCAGCTGCTCAGCCAAGGCTATCTTCGTGCCTCCAGCTGTGGATACCAGGTGAACCTTCTGCACTTGTGGTTCTGTTCCTTATTCACCATCTGTAAAATGGGGGATAAGTAGCAGTTCTGTCTTGCAAAGGTGTCATGGTAACAGATAAAGTTGATGGTAGTCAATTATTCTGTAAGTTTGCATGAGCCTCCAAGATGAAGAGAAAGGATAAAAAAGGGTCTCAGCTATTTGAATGAACAACAGCAGTGTTGCTAACTTGTCAAACTTCACTACGGTCTTCTCAATCTGCAATGTTCTTCTTAAAGATCAAGTTTCCATAAAAAACAGGAGCTTTCCTTAAATAAGAAGCAAGTTTTTAGATCTGATGGTCACAAAGTAAAATGCAACAATGCAACCAAAGTCCAACCTACAGTTTAAAGCTTAGATAATAGTTTTGCATAAATCAATTGTATGGAAAATTCTCTTTGTCCTCTGGAACTGTGAGGTTCTGTAAAGTCCTGCACAACCTCTGCACTGGAGTAATACTCTTGCTGCAGCCTGAGATGTGAACTTTAGACTGAGTTGGACTGACTCAGGTGGGAAGGATGTGGGGAGCTTGTCTCACCACCATCCTGCCCAAGGAAGGGTCTGCAGCACGGTCACACCAGAAACCAACTGCTCTGGTGTGGATCCTTGCAGGCCCTGGGGCACCCTATGTACCCAGCAAAACACACATGCTCATTACAAGGAATATTTATGTGCTTTCAGCTACAAATCTCACACAGAAACAGAAAATAAAAAAAAATGCTGTGATTTCTACATTATAACAGTGCAAAACATTTCTCTGCAAGAGTCAGGAAGCCCTCGTCATTATGAAATACCTCTCCTACAGTTTTCTCTTTTAGGTGTTATAATCACAAAAGCAGCAGCCTGGAAATAAACAAGTGAAGATGTCAAACATTGCGCATGCTTTTGTTGTCAGCCTCCTCTTCCAGCAACCAAGTGCTACCAGATCAGACAAACACAGCAAACACTGACACATTTTTAATGATGGACACCTCTCCTCCCTGACATCAGTGCTGTTCTCTTGAAACGCCTGCACAAATTAACAGCATATGCTGTGGTTGGAACAGAACTTTCTTGACCCTCAACATTTAAAACATTTAAAAGTTAAGCACCTAATTTAAGCTATTCCCACCAACCTTTTCTGCAGTCGCTGGAGACAGGCAGTCTCCAGACCAGCAGAGCTCTGCTGAAGCCTGAGAGTTTGAGCTTACAGTTTCCAGAGGTAACTCTACTGGTGCAACCATATCAAAAGCAGATGAATGAATGCATACTCACCTGAACACCTCATGTTTTCTTAAAGACTTTTAAGAAAGTCTTGACTGGCTTTTTTCGCCCCCCCACTGCCACCTAACACCAAGTATGGGTTTTTTTACATCGTTATTGCTGATGTACTTTTCTCAACAAGACTATACTGCTGGTTCAGTCAATACCCATGTGTCAAACAACAAAGGATAGTGTCATCTGATACTATTCTACTGAGATCTGGGAACCAATACTTTATATTTGTGGGGTTTTTTATCAGCAAACTTTGCCTTCACAGAAATAAATTGGCCCAGATAAAAGAAGCCACAGAAAGAATCTGAGGCTGTATTACCCTAAATGCTTCTATAACACAAGCTTTGTCCACAATGTATTCCTCAAGTCCTTGCACTCAATTTCTTGTTAAAAGACATGTTGCTACAGTTACAGCATAACCAAGGCAATGCTTGTGTGGACATGAGAACCTCCACACGTGCAAAAATGTTAAGAGATACAGAACAAAGGGGACACATATGATTATGCAGAAAATCAGTATTATTTCTGTCCTTGGCAAACAATGAGAATATACAAAGCACAAAAGAAAGCACAGGCCTGTATTACAAATTGGCTACTTCAGTGTCTTATTGTTTTCATCTCTGACCCTCTGAACTGCAGACATCAGTGAAACACAAGCGGGGCTTTCAAAGTGTGGATGTCTATCACCAAGCACACATCATCAAGAGCAAGACACAACCATCAGCAGGCATTTTGTTCAATAAAGCACTTGATATAAACACGGACACCCTCAAGCCCAAGACTTCACTCTTGATGAATGCTCTCCATATTCAGGGAGAGCAAAGGTTATTTACAGAGGCAGTATGACCATGGCACACATACAGCAATAAACACGAAGGCTGCTACGGTTTCTATTTTCCTCATACGTAGGTATTCAGAGAAGAGCAAAAAGACAAAAGCAGGGGAAAAACTACATACCTTACCAAACCTGAATGTTGGCCACAACTCGTTTCAGAGCAACATTGGTGTGAAGGTAAGTTCCTCAGGTGACCACCAACCACAATTCCTTTCTGAGCTCCCCAGAGGCTCCAGCTCCCCCTTGTCCGTCTCCCTGAGGAAGATGCAGTGTCCTCCAGTATTTCAGAGCCTCAGCTGCAAAAGATGCTGTTCAGAAAAAGGAAAGAGAAGAAGGTGTGGCATTAAATTCTAGGGTCAGTTGCTTGGCAGATTCAGAACAGAACATAAGACAACATCGGATAGGAATGAAATGTCAAGGCAGGACAAAGAATCTGTGACAATCCATCATGTATGGCACCTTCGGAGGGCAAGATTTGAATTCAAGAACTGTGGTGCAAAGCTATTCTTGCTTTACAGTAGTTTAACAGTGTCCCTACACCAGGAAATGAATGCCAGCCAGGCTGCTTTTTATTCCAGTCTGATATGGCCATAAGTAATAACACTTCTCCATTGAGAATACTTTAATTCATTACGGCATTTCTGCAGAATAACAGGACTTCTATATTAAAAGCAGAGGGACTCAGTCTTAATACTTCGCACTGTTAAAATGTCTCCCATTCAAGGAATTCAAAGCCCCTGAACAGGCAGTCAAGTTAGGACCTCACAGCTGATGAGAAGCAGTGACCATGAGCCCACCACACAGCAATGGGTTCCTGAAGTTCAGTCTCCAAAGCAGCTGTCAGAGACAGGTAAATGGTCCGAGGTTTTCTGAGAGGGTGGGGGCTTGGCATTGCTATGTTTTCCAGCTCAGTATCACTGCTGGACGTACTTGGTGTTTCTGAGAGGTCAGACTGGCACTGAGCATGTGTGTAGGAACCTCATTGTGGCCAGCCAGGTGAGAAGAGTGATGAAGATAACCGCCTAGCAGCAACCAAAAACCTTTGAGAAGCACCAAGAAGTTGAAACATTCATCACTGTCATTGTGTTAACCATCCCCAACCCCTAGAATATGGGAAAACATTCAAAGGACCATCCTTCCCCACCCAGACAACACAGCCTGTGAAGCGAGACCAGGCAGAGCAGCACAAAGCAGGCAAAGACTGAGCAAAGGGCAGGATCTGACCTCCCTAGGTTGGATACATCCACGCTATGTGGTTTGTGTCCTTAAACTGGGCTCAGAGATGCTTTTCTAATATTAACTCAACACAGCAGCCGTGAATGTATTCTAACTTTCCCTAGAAATGCAAAAAGAGCAAAGAAAAAATAAATTTAAAAAGATATACAGACATATTTATTCCTCAGAGGTCTCCTACACAGAAGAAAGCCTGTGGTAGCTTGAAATACCACAAAATCCCATTACATCTTCACAAAAAAAATCCTGAGCCCATGAACAGGTTATAGTCATCTGGAAAACTCATTAGCTTTTGGGCTTGCAAGAAAGATTTCAGTAACTGGCATGCAGAACTGCCAGTACTGAAAGTTAGCATCATACTGCTTTGTATTATTTTTATATATATATACATATATTATTTTTACCAAAAGTTCACACAGCAAGCATGGTCACACAGATCAGTACAACCAAACATATTCACTTTATTTAGCACTAATTGCTTCACCTTGTATAAGTAGTTTATGTTACATAGCACACCTAAAGGCTCTACAAGCGGAACAGCTTGTGAGATACCCACAACAGGAGTCAGGACAGCAGAAACCAGCCCTGCATTTCTTGGCACACATTTTCAGACCTCCTGCCTCTCTTGAACTCATACACGAAGGACAAAAGTGGACCTTCACAGTTCCTTCCCTCCTCCAGGCTAACCATGAAAAATCCCACTGCCAACTGAAATGGCTGCTGAATGACTTATGGGTATGGAAATGGCTGATGCTGCAGTAGTTTGATCTGCAGGTAGCAGCAAGATCTAATTCTACTGCTTTTAAGGGATTTCTGTCTCCGGAGACCATGGCTACAATTACTTTTCATTTTTGCTCGTAAATTGTAACACAATTTATACAAAATAGTCACGAAGAAAGTCAGTGCTACATTTTTGTGCATTAACTATTGCATCAGCCGAGTTGAGAAGTAGAAGCAGCAATAATAGGACTAGATCATCATTGCAAGCTGAGTGCAGGAGCCTGGTCTCAGGTTGGAAAAGATGCATTTTTGAAAGTTCCTATTTAGTACAACTTGCCAATGTTCATCAGAAGCAAACCACTTTGGTAAGAAGTTGGCACATTGCCTTAATATGTTGGTACGAGTGAACACAAATTACAGTACAGGCAGAGCATGCACTTCCAAGCTCTTGGTGAAGACAAAAAAAAGCCAGTTTCCCTCACTCCTAATCATTGCCATTATGGGAATGAGAGCACAGCAGCAGTGAGTTGGAAAATGTTGCTGCCGAGCAGTTGTCTGATCCAGACTGGAAGCGTGGAGTACTTCCAGCATGTGGGAATAGGGGAGGATGGGACGTAAAAGGAGCTGTGGACATGGATGTGGAGGGGAAAACAGCCTTGGTCATGACAAAATGAAATGACTGTGCACCATTCCTTACTCTCTGATACAAGCACTTGTTGCGGGCATCTCTCCCCCCAGTGCTGCAACATAACAAAATGAAATCTATGGCCAGGATTCCCGTGAGCAGCAAGATGCAGATGCTCCAGCCCCAATGCAACGTGGTTCCTCTGCACTGTACCAGCATGCATCACACAAACACAGAGGGAGGGGGGCACAGCAGAGCCCGTTCCTGGACAGCAACATAGCAAGGTACAAGGCTACTGAAGAATAATGCAAGGAAACCCTCATGAGATACACTTTGTGTTGGGGGGGGTGGGGAGGGAGTAATAAAATGTGTATGCCAGTCCTGTTGCCCAAGCTTGCACAATTTTGCATGGAAGCCCCTTCACATTTAGTAAGTCACTACTGACTCGGTGATCAGTATCCTAGCAGGCAAGTGGTTTCCCTCTCACAGTTGAGGAACCTGGAGAGCCCATTACACAGCTCCCGAGATGCTCCTCGACCTCCTTGACTTTGGGCAGCTACAGAGAGCAGCCACCCTGAGGGCTGGTGAAGTCCAGGCTGACACTGGTCTGCCGGAGCCACTGCCCAAAGCCCAGGGCACCAGGACCAACACATGGCTGTGGAGCGAGACAGACACCCTAACTAAAACCCATTAATTTCAGTCTGTAGCGGCTGTAGGAGCTGGCAGTTATGCAGCTTCTATCCAAAACAAAACCAAGTTTGAACTTACAGAAATCCCACAATTTCAGTTAGTTTTGGTTCTAAAATTTTGTGCTCCCTCCATTCTCCCTTGATCAGATGTGTGGAAGTAACTGCTGACAAATTACAAATTACCTTCATCATCCCATCACTTCAGATTTTTACATTCAGTCCTGGATTAAATATTCAGGTGTATTCCTAAATGAACATAGTTAAGTGGTATCAGATCAGTCTTCAAGTCACAAGAGCAGGCAATATAGATGTCCTCATTAGTCAGAAAAGGCAGACAAGACATTTTTCCAGTAAAAAGACAGTATTTCCTTTGGAGCAGTCTCAGTCCTTTACCGATAGAAAGCATGAATTATACAAAATAACTATACACTTTAGATGTAACAAATCAGATCAAATATGAAATTTGAAGATACCACTTCATCTTGAGATGTTCCCAGACCACAAATCAATAAAAGCTGGAAGACTCTCACAGGAAGCCCTGCTATACCTTTACCCTGTTGTCATACTTTTCTTTAGGCATTAGCTACTGACCACTGTCAAGGGGAAGACAGGAATTGCCTGGACCCTTATCTGACCCAGCACCAGCCATCCTTGCATTTGGGTGTCTTACAGCTTAAGGTGCAGCTTGGGCAAAAAGAGCTATCTGGAAGCTGAAAGACATATTTGCAAGCAAATGGTAGATAATCAAATTAGTATTAGTTTGTCTCATCAAAAATTAATTACAAGCTATCTAACTGCAATTGAAGAAATTAGTTAGGCATAGAGATTATTAAATATTTAAAGAGTCTGGTGACTTAAAAATAATTGAAGCCATATTTCCTTGCTAAAATATTACATTTCTTTTATTTTACTGCTCATGTGACCATTAAAACTCCATATGTGTGTGCAGACAGGTATGACACATTCAGGTATGTGTAACACGTTCATATAGAGTCTCATAACTTCCCTCTTTCCCTATAACTAAACTTGGGTAAACCTGTTTGACTAATACAGAGGAGCTCTATTGGTAGAGTCAGAAGAAAGGCTGTGAAACAGGCAACGGAAAACACATTTTTATTGTGAAGTACTTAACAAGGTCAACCTCCTCTGTAAGTGCAGGAAAAAGATCCCAAAGCAGCCTCTGAACACAGCAGGAGATTATAACAATTCATTAGCAGGTATATCTTCTAATTGCAGCTTTGGACATTAGTCCCCATACAGCTGAGTAGGCAACAGCTGCTGCACGTTGCCATATCCTCAGGATTGAGCTCACTGTTTTATACTGAGCTTCAGAACAGCCTGGACTACTGCAATCCCACCACACCAGCTTCAGCCGAAAGCAAAGGTACTGAATTTTCTGAAAAGATGCTCCTGCCTCCTCACAGCTCAAATCCAAAGAGAAGCCAGCTTCTAAATTTTATGGGATTTGATCTCCCGCTCCTGCCACATCAAGGGACTGTAGGATTGACAACTCATCCTGTCAGCTCCATCTCTGGTAAAGATCTCACATTAATTTAGTGTAAAGGTGACACTGGTGAAGGAGAGAATAAAATGAGGCTTTGAATCCCTCCTTCCAGCAGGCTAATGTTAAAAAATTGGTAGCAATGCAACTTTGGCACCTTTCTAACTATAACACTTAGAGCATTGCCCACAGCCATGTCCCAGACATACTTCATCATTCACGATGGCTCAGTACAAAACATAAATAAAACAGAAGTCGCCAGCACTACTGGCACTCAGCTGCTTTGAGGCTTTTTTTTAACTTCCCTGCCAACAAAACAAATAGTGAAAGAGCAGAACTGCAATTCAAGTGATAACGTCTGGTGAGCACTTAACTGGTCAGATCTTCAAAATAATTCAGTAATGAAATAAACCCAGTTCTTCCAACCAGAGCTGACAGGTTTATACCACAGGCAGCTGTGTGATACAACCATTGCTGATAGGACAATATCTAACTGGATTTTCCCTTAGTTAAAATGGGAATGTAACTAGAAAACAATCATGTCACTCATCTTAGCATCACAGTTAAACTGCAAGCCTTAAAATTTGTCAGTATATGCAACAACGCAGAATAAATTAAGAGCAGAAAAACATGCCTTTTTCATCCATTCCAACATGAACTTCTACATGAGCAAAGTTAGCACACTGAGCACACCGAGATTCTTCTGGGATATATTTTCCATATTCTGTAATTCAGGTACATTCCAGCATGAAGAATGCTGTTTATTACTAGAAAGTTCAAATACCTTTGGATCCCTTTACCACAGCTGATAGCGCATAAGTGGATCATATTACCGGATCAGGACATGAAAGCATAAGCTTTTTATAAACATACAGTCCTCTTCTTTCTCTGTACTGAAGGTATTAGCTTGACCACTATTAACTTTAATCTCATTTGATCTCAGGGCATTTGTATTTTGCCACCCAAAACTGACTTCTCTGTATCTCCTTCAGACACACTTGTACCTTCCTTTGGCCTTTTTTTTTATTTTATTTTGGTTCAAGGACTGTCTCTTTGGAATATTTCAGATGAAATTTCCCAACAGTTGTGACACTACCCTCACTCTGCTCTCACTGGAATTGGTGAGATTTATTACTGGCTTGCATTAAGGTTGGTCATAATCAACAACTGTCTTTGCTGCCCTAATCTGTCACTCTTCAGAGATACTCTGTGTTGTGTTACTGCCATTTCTGAACTGTTTTCTATTGGAAAATGAATAAGTAAATGCGTATTTCCATCTACCGTTAAATGTCATTGCTAAGCAAACCTTTCGTCCTTTGCTAAAGTTGCTTATCTCTAAAGTTATTTATTTAACTCTAATTTTATTGTTTATCTCTGTGGAACATATTGGGATAAGCTGGTATACCAAATGTTAGAGAAAATGTAAGTATATTGGATTCTGTGGCACCTAGAGGACACACGGCTGTCAGTCAGTTGTCAACCCAGCATCTGAGCAGGGTTTTCCATTATAAATTCAGATTGTTATTCTCAATGTTTTGATTTTAAAAGCCACACAGTGTCAAACACCGATGCATTTTCTGGGAGTCTAAAAGGTGTTTCTCCTTTGGTGCTATAAGCCAAGTTCAGTTATAGCACCAAAGGAGAAACAAGTTTTCCAACAAGTCACCAAACAACCTTCAATACTCTCATCCACCCATAAAATAAGGAAGTGTCACACTGCTTCAGTCAGTAAGGGCTGCTTCCTCGGTGTGCTGCAAATCCTAAGGAGCAGAAATACAGCACCCAGCAGGCTGCAGGGCAGAGCCAGCCTGAGCAGCAAGTATCTGAGCCACCTTCAATCTCATTAGGTGCTCAGCAGCCTCAGAGCAATCTTGTGATTTGTGCTGAAAACCAAAGCAGCTAAAAGTAGACTATCAAATGTAAGTGAGTTAGAATAACCTTGTTACAAAATACGTTAAATTCTCTTTGGACACTGCTCAAGACTGCTGACTCCGTTTGAATGCCAGGTAGTAGAGCCCAGCCAGAAACATGTCACTAAGTCCAGGTAGAGCTTGGCATGAGATGAAAAGACTCATTTAGTCACCATAGGCAAAGAAACCATACAATGGACCTGAACCCCACCTAAATCTAGACATGGCTGAAGCACAATAATGAAATACAGATCAAAACTATTTATAAGAGAGCAACATTTGAAACAGAAACTGGCCTTATTACAAATAAAAAAATTCATCTTCTACACACACACACAGACTTATAGAGTTAGCAGTGCTTACCAGAACACTGCCTGTGCCATCAGGTGGTTGGATCCCCTCTCTGACACCCATAGTTCATCACGCCAGCAAGTAATTGTGTTCCATTAAAATCTCCCTGGAAATACGATCCCACAGAAATCATGCATGAGAGTTTAGTGTTCTTTGCCTCTTTTAAAAGTCCTTCTAAATCCCCAAGTAATATCATCATCAAAACCATACTGCAGATCTGCATGTATTTAAGTCAATTAGCACAAATTCATCTCAAGGGTAAATTTTCTTCAGTCCACTCACCCTTAGACAACTGCAAATAATGCAAAAGAGCCTACAGCCATCTATCTGCATCGCACTGCAAATGTTTTGAACACCACTAAAATAAAAGTTCATTGACCTGAATTTCTCTCTAGTGTAACTTCACTTACTTCAAGTGGGCTTTTGCCAGTGATAAATTTGCCCATTGGGTTCTGGGACATGAAACGACTGAAATCACGGCTTGTAGAAATGTCAATGAACAGATGTGGATGTGGGCAAGCTTGTGCATCAAGAAACTCTTCTATTACAACTCTGCAAACCTTTGGCAGTTTGCAAAATGCTGCTCTTAGAAACATTTTGAAGAGCTGTAGACAGACTGCTCAGCCCATGATAAGTTACAATCAGTGAAGGCTGCATGACTTCTGTAGCTCTGGGGTTTCAGTGGGAGATTTCAGGGCTTCTCTGACTAGAGATAAATTTTGAAACTTCAAGTTTTCATGTGTGTGAGAGTCTATATATGCACATTAGAGTCACTGCTTCTGTGTTCCTCCACTTTCTAATGAAAAGTAGTATTTTTAAAAGTCACAAACTGTCACTATTTGAAGAAACTGAAATGCTCTGTAAAATCCCAAAGTGAAAAAAAAAAAATTGAGTAAGGCCCAGATTCATACAGTCTGATGTCTTTGAAGCTTCTAAGTTTCACAAGCCACATGGTTTCAGACACTCCTTGTCTCTCACAAGCAACTTCAGAACTCCTGATGCAACCTCTTGAGCCAAACTGAAGTTACAGCCATGTGCTCTGCACTTCTGGAACAGTTACTGAAAGTTCGGGATGAATTTCACCAGCTCTGGACAGCATTCAGAGTAGAAAATAGTTACATATTCCTACTGACTTACCCGTTCTTCTCGAGAAAAGCATTACTGCTCGGATTGCTCATTAAGCTTGAAGAATGGCATAGGAAGACAGCAAATGCACATCACAAAAAATAAAACACAGTAAGTAGAGGGGGGGGGAAAATGCATGATCAAATTCTCAGCCGGTGTAAGTCAGGCTGGAGTTGTTTAAGTTAATGACTACAGAGCAATTTGTATCTTCAGATCCATATTGCATTGTGTTTTTGCAATCAATCCAAAAAAGAGCTGTGATAACCACTCTCCAGCGACAACCATTTTACAGTGGCCACTACAATTACACACAGGCAATTATCCCAGCACCAGAGTTTGATGGGAATTAGGCTATCCTCTTTCTATTTCACTGTGGAAGGACAACAAAAAGTAGTTAACGTACATATTAATGGTTATTCAAATATTATACTTGATTACATCTACTGCAGAATATTTTCCTTCATGTTTTTGTAATGAATCCGATTGTGAAAAACAAATTTATGTCTACAGTTTGTATCATTATAAACTCAACCCATTTGATGTGGAAAACCTACAGTTTAATTGCTTGATTTAGATTTGGCTGGTAAAATGTGCACTGAAACATTACTCTCTTAATTATGTTAATTTATAACTGAAAAGCTAAATTTACAAAGGCAATAACATTAATTATTTACTTGCCCATTAAGCTGAATATTTATTTCCAACCTAATTGGCTTCATAAGTCTGTCAAAAAATTAAAACCGAGTTTATGAACAGATTTATACAAGACTGATACTGCTGTATCTCTCGGCAGGTTATGTGTGTTTAATCGATTGCTCTGATATACAAGTGCGTTTCTTTCATTTATAGTCTGCTACATATAGTATTTTCAAAACATTTTATTGATCCTTGATAAAGATGCTAGTTGCGACTCAGAGCAAGCTCCTTTACTGTTCTGTACTCAAAATCCTTTATACGGTGTGATGGACTTTCACTGATCTGTAATAATTTATGGAGATTGCATCTCGCCTGGTCATTTAAATGCTCACTGGATGTAGGACACCGGGTTAAATCCGCCAAAAAGGGAAACACAGTAGCTCAGAATAATCCAGCTCACAGCCAGAACAGCAGGGCTGTTAAGACACAACACCTGGTAGTGAGGAGTCTCCACCCTCACTAGTATTTTAGCTTTATTTCCATATGCAAGATAACTAATATATTCAATATTTATTCATGTATGCATCCTCGAAATAATACAATTAAGCTACTAATGCTTACAGAACGATTTGAGTGCTACCTTAATGTATGATGAAAGGCTAATTTTGATTGCTGTCTAGACAGAAATTCTCATTCCATTTGGCAATGTCTTTCAACTCCAGCACAAAGCAGATACCTTCTCTCTCTGCCTATGTGCTTCCAATAAGTGACTTTCCCTGAGGGTGACTGCATTACTGAAAAGCTGCAGTGGCATGGCCATCAGCATGAGGCAGAACACACTGCTGTGATCTTCATTTTTTCGCTCCTGCTCCTGTGGAAGTCCTCTTCGACTGAGGTCTACTAGTAACTGCTCTGCAGAGTGCAGAAGGAGGACCAAATAAAAGATCCAACCCTGAGACAGCACCCACAGAGACAGTAAATATGATGTTCGGTATTTGTTTATGCAGGTGTCCTCAAAACAGGATGATTAGGTCTAAATTATGGTCTAAACTTCCAACCATCATGTAACTGTATTGCAAAGGAAGGACAGAAGTGTTAAAGAAAGAGAGGCAATAGGTCAGTGGGTTCAGCATCTCACCTTACATGAGAATCACAGTTTAAAACTTTGCTGCCCTCAATCTTTTCCTGCAGCTCCTCTGCTGCTGTCTGCAGCCTCAGGGCAGAGCCAGTGAGGTGGAACACGTGAACCTCTGTCTCAGGGAAAAATCATCTGGCTTAGAAATATCAATATCTCACACTGTCTGAAAGGCTGGACTCAGGACATACAGCTGATTTTTTGATGATAAAACTGATAAAGAAAAAAAAAATAACCACCCAAACTTGTAATTGAAAATCTGGTGTTTCTTTGTCCATGCATTAGCTGCCATCACAATAAAAGGGACCTGAGCCAGGATCACAAAATCATCCCACATTTGCCTTTTCACAAATTATGCAGGACATTGTTCTTTACATCAATAGAGCAGACATGCTCGTATCTCTCAGTGCCAATGTCATAGAATCATAGAAACACAGAATAGTTTGGGTTAGAAGGGACCTTAAAGATCATCTAGTTCCAAAACCCCTGCCATGGGCAAGGACACCTCCTACTAGACCAGGTTGCTCACAGCCCCATCATGCAACCTGACCTTGAACACTTCCAAGGAGGGGGCAGCCACAACTTCTCTGGGCAACCTGTGCTAGTGTCTCACCTTCCTCATAGTGAAAGAATTTCTTCTTAATGTCTTCTAAATACAAGAGAAACACAGCATTGCATGGGTACAAGTCACAGAACTGGCAAGAGCCAGAAGAACTTGTCCGATCTGTGATGTTGAAGACACACATTTTTGGCAGTTTAATTAAATGCTGCCAATAATGACAAGGAGGATATTACAGGTGAGCATGTTAAATCAGGTTGAAACTATAGCTATTCCATATACACACCCAAAACAGCACAGGGGCTGTGTGGCAGCACAGAGTTTCTTTTCATCCACTTGCAAGAGCACGTACTTTGCATCCTTTCTAGTAAGACCTGATCAAAAGGCTGCTGTCATCACTGCAAAACTCCCCCTTAATTTTTTAATTTAGATTTAAATCAGCATTGCAGAGTTTGTCCTACTGCCTTACCGTGCTCTTAGCTACAAACTTACACACATTAAACAGTCATGGAAGCAACCATATGTCTTGCTATGCGTAATCATATATCTAAGAGTTTGGCGCAATCTGCTTCTCCACAGGCTTTTCCTGATAGTCTGAGCAGATCAGAAAGTGATCTATGTGGTGACAATCCTTGAGATACAGCAACACCACTTTTAAAGCTCTGCCTCAAATGTTTGACTACTCTGAATTACATCCGCAGCTTCTTCCTCCCAACAAAGCACAGCCCGATAAGATAATACCAAGGAATCACTAAGTAGGGCAAAGGAAGATATTTTTCTACCTGTAAAAGTTTGTTACTTAAAAATATATATATACACAAATAGACCAAAAGCCAAAGTCCCACAAATATTAATTATTCAGAAAGCTATTATGAATTAAAGTCAATGCAAACATTTTTGTGGAACACTTCATTGAAATTTCAAAATGTTTTGAAAACTTTATTAACTATAAGATATATTTCTGAGAAAAAAGTTATTTCAAACTAAAAATGAAGCCTTTTTTAATTAAAAATAAACAGACAAAAAAAACCCCCATATAAACAACACTATGGAAGAAACTAATTTTCATAGACTCCAGAAGTGTTGTGCTGTTTTGGTTTCAGCCCAGTGTTTGCTGAACTGGCCTCTCCCTCACTATTATTAAGGTATTAATGGTTTGGCACCGACCTGTGCCAACACATCAGACTGCAAAATCCAGATCAGGTCTGGCATGAAGCAGCAAACCTCACAGATAAAGACCTGGTATGAGGCAGCCCTGGTAAACAAGGATAATGCTGCCTGACAGACAACTCACATGTGGTATTTTTAGTAACAATCAAACAAAATGCCTTAGACATCAATTTCAAGCCACTTAATCCTCTTAATGATATGCTATGGCATTTGTTTATGATTAGGGTTTCACTTTGTTTTCTATAGAAGATTCCCCTCAGACTCTCGCATTCAATGTGCTTTCTAAATAGTTCTGTGAATACACTGAGTATTAGGTTAGAGTTTAGTTATCACACTGCTAAATTATTCCAGCTGGGTCATTATTAATTCTCCCAATTTTACTATCATTCGCTATCATTACAAGAGCCCAGCACCCTATGGATACATTTATTACAGAACATAAATCCAGAGCTCGTATAAGATGCCGGAATGCATACTCTGCAATCTTTATGCAAAAGCCTGAAGAATATTTAAAAAGAATTATCTTTAAGACAATTTTTAAAGGCTTACCTCTAAATTCCCATCCTCCGCCTACCTATTATGTTTTCATATGACGTTAGATAAGTTTTTTTGTATATGATAACTCCACTGCAGTACAGACTATTGCCCAAGGCAAAGCTCTTTCATAGTAAATACACTGGGGAAAGGGATGGTGGAGAAAGAGTAAAGAAGATACTGCTGTACACGGCAATTTCCATTAAGGAAAGCATTTATAAAAATAGGCATTTAAAAATATTTTAATGCATATTCCCCTCCCCCTTTAGAAAATTTATGCTACTGCATATATCTTTTTTCCAACACAAGGGCATGTTCAATTGGGTCTCGATTCAGAAAAGCCATTCATGCAGGTGAGATGTTTCAGCACCTGCTTAAGACCTCCCAGAGAAAAAGTTAAGCAGATGCTTCCATGTCTTCCTAAATCAAGACTATAACTGGATTTATGAGTGCATAAATCCCTCCACATCATGCACTTCTGCATACAAATTTTTAAATTTTGGTTCCATTATCAAGGTGACTCTCTACCTGTCTGGACACCTTTGAGTCTGGGAACAAGAAGTCATAAAGCTCTGGTTTAAGCAACTGCTCCGAAATGGTCCCAAATGTGCCAGTGCTGTTCCCTCCAGCTTCCCCAGGGTACTTCCCTTCTTCAGTAAAGTGGCAGCATTTTCTGAGTACAGCAGATCACAGACTAATACTAGTAGTACTAGTGCTGGTTTTGTTGCTTCCCTCTAGGATTGCCTGCATCCATGGTGAACACCATGTCACAGCAAACTTGTTGGCTGCCCATCAGTTTGGGGGTCCACGGTGACATCCTCTGAGCTGTCCTGAAGCAGTGGTCCCTATACAGCAATTCATTATCCTGCATATGTGCAATTGTTTTTAATTTCTTAATGATGGGGGCTGATCCACTTTGGCAAATGTACTTTCTGGTCCATCATCCAAGCAACTGAAAATGAAAATGATTAAGGCAGATCCTTCTCACAGCTCATGACCTAAATGTCCAAGGACATTTGAGTTAAGTATTAATAAATTACTCATAAAGATTTTGTTAAAGTCAGGTATTTAGCCATTAGCAGTTACTGGCCAGGGAATTCCTTGCTACCTGGGAATGTGAACCTCTGCTGAAAGCTTCTGTGGATCCACTACTCGAACAGCTTGAAAGCTAAAGTTTGAGCTCAGCTTTCTCTCCAATATGCAAACATGGCACCTAAGTGAGCATCAGACTCCTGGCTAAAGACAAAATGCTTATTCTTTCCTCTCTTTTGAATTAGACATGTGATCATAGAATCATTTTGGTTGAAAATGACCTTTAAGATCATTGAGTCCAACCATTAACATAGTCTGGTGCTAAACCACATCCCTAAGGCACAACAACTAAATGTCTTTTAAACACCTCCAGGGATGGAGATTTAACCACCTTTCTGGGCAGCCTGTTCCAGTGTTTGATAATCTTTTCAGTAAAGAAATTTCTTCTACTACCCATTCTAAACCTCCCCTGGCACAACTTGAGGTCTTTTCCTCTTGACCTATCATTTGTTACTAGGGAGAAGAGACCAACCCCCACCACGCTACAATCTCCTTTGAGTAGTTGTAGGGAGCAATAAGGTCTCCCCTAAGGTCACTCAATCAGTGAAGAAAATTAAATTAGTCTGGGCTTAATAAAGCATGTTAGATATCACATGCTGCTTACGGGTATGTTCAAGTTCAATAATTTGATCTGTACCTTTTTTGGGTATTTACAAACCTCTGTTTCCCTTGCACTGTCCTCTGTGATGACAGGTACTATGTTTGTCTTCCTCCGGACTTCTGACAATTGCCCTATCCTCCGTCAGCTTCTGAGAGTCACTGTAAATAATTTGGTGGGTACGTTTCAGAAGGCCATGCTGACCCAAATACATCACACTTATCTAAATACTCCTTATCTTGTTCTTGCCTTTGCTTGTAACCCCGTGTAACAGGGAACACTGTTATAGATCTGACACAATTATTAACCTTTCTGTGAACAGCAGTGCAAAATAATGGCATTTCGTATTTCTGTCTTCTCTGTCTAGTCCATTTATTCACTTCCTTTTCTTATTGATGGACTTTCACCTTCCTTTTACTTCCAGTGTTTCTGTAAGTCATTTCATAACCCTTCATAGCTGCAACTGACTTTGCCTCTCAGCCCTTCTGATATTAGCCTATGAGGTTGCACAACTGGTGGTGTTCTTAGCCACACATCCTTTGTTTGCCAGGTTTGTACCACTTCACGTTAGCAAAAAGTTGGTGATGTAGATGTTCTAGTTCCTTTAGTAAGACTGCTGCAAGGTTTAGATGTACTAACTTCAAAAGCTACAAACTTTGGATGCAGAGGAGCTCTGGAAGCCACAAATATGCCTCCCATGTGCACAGCTCCAGAACAGATGATGTACCCTACTATGCCAACATCTGTCTCCCCACAAAGCGATGCACAGCTGGATTGAATACCACAGGGGGAAGGGTTGAACACCACAGGGGGAAGGGTTGAACAAAATGTCTCACTTTTTCACTCCTTACCCCTCCCTCTGCATATGTAGTGATTAGAAGGGACACAGCAAATATCCACATTTCCAGGCAATTACTCACTGTGGGAATAATCAGAGGATAGAATGGAGGTCTCCTAAACCCACAGTCCCCGTATCCTTACACACAACCAATAACCTACCCCCACACATTGCTGAAGACTGAACTCCTCAGCTACACCAACTTTATAACTAACTTTAGGCTGAATCTCAAGAATCAGTACGAGTTTGGTAGGAGCTTGCCAGCTTCCTTAGTCTTAGTTATATGCATTTTCTCAAATCATCACTGCAGTCTCCTTCACAAAAGATTTCTAATTCAATAAAAATAGTCTAAAAATAACTGTTTTCTCTTCTTGGACTGTAGTCACTTAACAGAGCCAAGAACTAGCAATTTATTTCATGTTCAGCTAAACTGATTGAAATGCTGTAAATTGCATTGATTAGCAAAGCTTTGGCTTTAATCGCAAATGGAATTCTGGGGAAACATATAGAGATCATTTGATAAAAGAAATTTGAGAAACAGACTGTATGCAGACATGAAAAAATATATACATGCATTAGTGTAAAATACATGCATTGTGTAAAATATTTGAGTGTGCCCCATTTTTTTTAATTCTCCAAGTAAGGTATTAAAGAAATGGGTCATAAACTGGCAGGACTAAATATCTTTTAGATTGTCCTTGGATTTCAGTGGCAAATCTACTCTTGTCCTACACTTGAGGTAGTCATACACATTGTGTGAAACACAGTATCCCAACAGGCACAGAGAATCTTGAATTCATCCTTATAAAGAGCTGAAGATGAAAGAGCCTGAGAGATGGGACCCTCACCTGGAAAAGCTCACAGAAAGGCTGGCGTTATCCTGACAGTGGGAAACAGGGGCACACTGGGCAAAGAACTAACTGGAGGTCTCATTTCTTTGCTGTGATAGTCCCCTAAAATTATCTAGTCTTTGTGCAGCAGAACTCCCAAACACCTCAGCTCTACAACACTGCTTTAATTAACAAGCTTGCACAAAGCATCCTCAATACTTAAGTGTGGGCTTTTGCCCCTCCCAACATTTGGCATCCCAGCTTATGTTTCAAAGAAGCTCCAAAGCTCACTCCCCTTCTTTAATTCATTACGCTCTGCCCAAACCCAGCTTGTTCAGAAACTGTTTTTTTAAAAAAAAGCTAAATGACATACCATGTACTTCTGGCCACCAACATCTCTGTGTCCTAAGCTGTCTTTCTATAGCCCACCAATCAGAGTAAGTTGCTTTCCTCACTGAAAGCAGTATCAGTTTCCTTGGAACTTTCCAAGTTCCACAACCAATTCCAATCAAAATGCGATAAACCCTCGTCCTCATACTTTCTCTCTTTAATATTCTGATGGCAACATTTTTTTCTTCAATACCTTTTGGATTTTGTACACCTTGGTCACGACCCCTCTTAATCCCTTCTATTCTAATGAATATAAACATAATTTTCTTAACCTCTCCTCCTAGGTTTGTAACCCCTAAGGCTCTTTATCATCCCTGTTAAGACTGCATCCGTAATTAGGGTGTCTAAAAAGATCAAAAGGAACAAACAAGAAAGTGTCTACTTAATACAAATTGTTACATGAATAACCAACATCTCCACCACAAGGTGCACCCTCCCCATTCCAACTGAGTGCTCCATGTCAGAGGGCAAATTGGCTGCTGATTTCTGCACATCACGCAGCTTGGCCAGGACAGCCTTTGAAGCTGCAGGATGCACCACTCCTCCCAGGTGCATACTGCAATAGTCATCTTTCTGGTATCTGTGCTAACTCATTACAGCTACACATACAGACACATGCATTTATATTCTCCGCAGAAAACTGAAAATTTGTTATATATCAGACAAACTGCCCTCCACCTGTCCACAGACAGGCACTCATACAAGTTCATATACATGCACACAATGACAGAGTGTTCCCTGCATGTATACACAGGAATGCATGCACTCAGGTGCAGGGACATGTTTAATATTGCTGTTACCTAGGAGAGAGAACACTGACCATAACCATTTTTAATACAAGAATTACAGATGAAGATAAGACACCAACTGACCTCCAGTGCTCCCTGTGGTGGGCGTTCGTTAGTTGTATAGATCCTTGAATTCTATACTGATAAGCAGTGTAGAAGTCTCCAAGGGATGAACATAAAGTCACAAAAATGCCCAGGGCATGGAAGATAAACACCTTGCAGGGGTTATCACTGTGTCCTTATGGATTATGCTATATGATATTTAGAATTTGTAATCTGCCATAGCAGATCAGACAAGTGTTCTGTTTAGACCAGAAACCTGAATCAGACAGTAGAAAAAGCAGATGCTTCAGGGTAGGGTTTGAGAAACCCTTGCAAACAGTTACAGAACAACTAAACCACCTGGGCTATTTTCTTCCTCATCTTGATTCACCAGAGAGTTGGCAGATAATCTGAAAAGGAAGAATTTCTCTCTCTCTCTCATGCATCTCCCTTTCAGTCCTTACCACTGTATGCTGAACGGTCTCACTGCTGTGAAGTGAGGTCCAACCCCTTGGACTGCAGCTCTTGTCCTTGGTGGCACCTTGTCACACATTGTCCCCCAGCCTTAGTAACTCCACAGCTCCTCCCATACCAACAAAATATGAAATCACAAGCTCATGACCAAGGTGTTGTTCTTGTAAGAGGTTGCTTGCAAAATTTGCTCACACATTAGTGAATCACTTCCAATCTGTTTTGCATAAGCAAATTTAAGGTCTTTCATTATGGAAATGTATGCCAAAACATCTTCCCACAGAGCTTCATCTTGGCACGGTGTGACGCAGTTACGTAGGGTCGAGACTGCGGTACGTTCTACAGAACACAAGGTTGTGACCTGTTTGTAATGGGTCACCATCTATGCAAGTATAAAAAGTAAAAATGCATTGATTTGTCCTTGGTGTGCTTTGTAACTACACACCTGCTCGTCAGCAGGTATAGCCAGTAGTAACAACCTGCAGAAGGAAACGGTACTAAGACTGTAGCCCACGCCAAACTTACAACTCTATTTTTCTTTGCCATTATTACCCATCATAAGATGGTTACTATGAGACATTATCTGCATATTTTATCATGCCTGCATTTATGCTACAGGAGCAAATCAGCAGCTGAAAATAGCTTTGTACGCCTCCAAGAAATCTCACTGCTTTTACAAGATCTTAAGTTGGTAGTTCTTTATCAGCACCTTATTTATCCAAGCAACTCCCATGCTGCTGAGCTTCATCGTTACTAAGGGTGGGTGACATACACTGTTGTTTCATACTACTGGCCTTTGCAAGGAAAATACAGCTCCAGCTTTGAAGAGGGAAGATGCTCAGCCACTTGACTGGATTAGTGCTGTAGGATGCAATGAATGCACTTACAACACTGCTATTTAGTGCCAAAATTTTAACCCATCAGCACAAACTGGGCCAAACTTGCAGCTTCATTTCTCACAGGCAGACCTTGAGTCTCCCAGCAGCATGTGATAAATGAAGCTGATAACCATGTTTCCTCAAGCCTTTGATATCCAACATTGGCTTTCTCCTTTCTTGAGACGTTCACTGTCACCAAGCTACTCCTCAGGCTGTTTTCTGCAGCTCTGAGTGCTCTCACCAAGCAGCCTATCAAGGAAGACAAGAAGCTCCAGGAATTAGAGGCTTTTTGGAGCATGCAGATCACAACTTCCCTCTTCCAAAGCAGAGAGCCTGAAGACCTGTTTTGTGCTGCAGTCCTCCCAGCTCAGTGCCACAGAGGCAGAGGCCAGTAGCCTTGGTATAGCAACCTAAGAGCTAGGATTTCCAGGCTGTCTCTGGTAGGACATGGACTCCAGGGCTTCTGATCTCTGCTTGAGCCGTCCATCAGCTGGGTGACTGGGGCCTGGAACTGCAGGGCAGGGAAAACAGCTCAAACAGGAATCTCGAAATTTGGGTTCAGCTACACTTCGAAACCTTAACAAAATGTTCTCCATTACATTTGTTTTGTGGTTCTTTTGCTTTATTTGATTTTTAAACAGATTTTTCACTCATCTCAGAAAAGGAACAACTTTGTCTCCTCCTTCCACCAACTAACTGCTAATTTTGACTTTAACTCAACTCTCTGGGCATGATTTTGAGTAGCTGCCACATAGCCACTTTTCATTACAATACTCTGGATGAGATTTTTCATATTGTTAGGAGCTTAAAATTATGATGAAGTTCATATACCTGGAGAAGAAATATGTTTGTATGGTAGTACAGGAGTTCTGCTGGTAGTTCTACTCTCCTCCTCTAGATGCAAGCTACAGGAGCTCATACATACTCCATATCTACTGTCTGGGCAACAGCAGTGATAGAGCTCAGGCTAGAGAGGACTACTACTAAGCTGGAGCACACCTACTGCTTTTTGGCCTGTAAACTAAACAAATAATTTCATGAGCCCTCCTCTATTTCTTGAGCCACAAATAATAGAGGGGAAAAAAAACCCACGTTCACAGAATTCCAGGCTGAAAGAAGGTAATAACATTCAGTAATGCTCAACACATGCTCTAATTCTTGCCTTTAGGATATAACTGGTTAGGGAGAGTCTACATACAAGTGTAACTAGGCAATGACATAGCCACAAAGATCTATTAATATTATTAAAAGTCCAGTTGATAGAATAAAATTGCAAAGTACAGGCTTGCAAATGCGGAGACATCAAAAAAGGTAAAAGCTTCTTTTAGACTTGGCTGGATAAAAAAAAGAAAAAAAATAATCTTATTTCCTCTTACTGGCAAAGGTACTGTCTTGACAGCCCTGAAGAGTGATCTATTTATTCAAAGTAATGCTGGCAGCAATGGTACACATTTCTTCCAATGTGTCCAACCCTGTATCTATTTTCAGTTCCATCAGTAAGCTAAAGGTTAAAGCTATTTATTTAAACCCACACCCACATGTCATTTAAATTGACCCAAATTATTGTCTGAGTTGTATCCTCTCTGTATTAAAGTCCCCTCCGGGGCTGCTGCTTCATTTCAAGCTCAGAAATTCCTCCCTCGCAGGATAAAAGCATCGTATGGAGCATCTCCAAACAGAAATCGAGAAGGAAAGTGGGTAGGAGGAGTTCATGTTCAAAGAATGCCCCTTGGTGCTGTGGATACTGCAGAAAACTTCAGTTTTATAATGCAAATACCTAGAGAGGTTAGCTCCAGTCAAAAAACATATTGGTGATAAAAGATTGCACTGGATTTTAAGGATTCCTTAAAAAAAAAAAAAAAGAAACAAAAAAGAAACCGTTTATATGTTCTGTCTGCCCTCGTGCTGCAGCTGGAATGAAACCCACCAAAAAAACCCAAAATGGAAAAGGGAAGGTGGTCCCACACAATCAGCCCACTACAGAAATAATCCTCTGCAAACAGTCCTCTCTGTGCCAAAGGACCAGGAGGACTGAGGAGGAACAGGAGCCTCTTGTAGTCATGCACCAGTTAACATGAGCAAAGTGCCATCCCAGGAGTGAAATTACTCTCTAGGCTGATAAAAAGCAAAGGGAAAGCAGCATCTGGCCTACAATATTTAGCCTTTTCTACACAGTTTAATGCTGTGTGAAGCATGGTAAAAGCAAAGCTTCCTCAGCCCTGGGAAGACAGCTGGCGATGAAACACAGCAGGGACACCATATGATGGAAGGCTGCTAATTACAAAATCTCTGTCTTGCCTGTCAGAGCAACCACACAGTAGCACAGGGTATGCTCATGGAGGAGTTGGGGAAAATGAAGCAGAGGAAGACTTGAAATCCATCTCCAGATGCAAACTTCCCATGCCTTTGAGTACAGCTGGCTCTTGAATCTAGCTCCAGCCCAAAAAGATGCGGTTCAGCAAGGTTGAGATACCTACAATGTTCAGGACTTGCCCAACTTTGGCTTCTGATGGGGAGCCAGCCATACAAAAGAGATATTCAGCAGAGAATTTCAGTGCTGACGAACCACAGACACCCAATTCCATCAGCATGACTCATAATCCCTGGACACCAAAATTCACTTACACCAACACAAAGCACAAGGATAGGAAAAAACCCCAGTAACCCAAGAGGTTTGAATTTCATTTGATGTTTGCTAGACACATAAGAGGAAAAGAAGGACTTTCTCTTTCAAGCTATATAGTTGTACCTCATTACATACTGATACTGTTAATTGCTATTCAAGTGCCCAGAGGCAAAGACACAGTACACTTTTAACAAGATGAAAAATATTGTTAAATGCGTCAGTATTACAGAGAGGAAGGCAAACCCCAGCAATACCATGAAAGCAAGCTTGTAGAGAACCAAGGGAGGAGACTGCATGTCGATGGACAGACCCATACTGGAATCCACTGGAGCTGATTTCAAGCCTGCTACCTTTATGCCACACTGCTGTGACTACAGAAAAACCCTCTGGGTCTCCTAATAGCAGCATCTCACTGAGATCATTGCAGTGACATAAAGGGCCACATGTCAGTGAACTTTTAAATGTGGACTTCCCCTCCTCCCCTCTTCTTTGGGTGCTGTAGCTCTGCTATATTAGTGCACCAGCACCATTGGAATTATAAGGGCACTGCCGTCTGCTGGGAAGGAATCAAGCTGTGATATTTTCAGCTCTACTGCCAGCATGTTCCTGCAGCACCGTGAAGGGGGGAAGTAACAAACCTGGAAGAGCTGGCTGAACTCTACAGTAAATATAATTAAGCTCCTGCTAAACCATATGACTTTTGCTAAATTTGAAACACAAATGACAAAACTGTTTTATCAGCTTTATGCTGAGTAAGAAAGGAATAAAGAATTTTTACAATTCAGCGGGAAGCAGCCTGAGCCCTGCCGAATCAGCATCGCCTGGGCTGTGCAGGGGTGGCAGAGCTGGATACCTGACTTTTGAGACAACAGTAGATACCTGAAGCTATTGCTCAAAGGGGTTAAATAACGAGTTGTAAATTAATTAATTACAATTTACTGTATAGTTGATGAAAAAACAAGTCAGATTTCATATGCTGGTCAAGTTTGGGTGAAATCTGACAGGTGATGCTTTTGGCCAAGAGGCAGAAGCTCCTAATGCTAGAGGCTTCACTTGTGACCGTGCTTCAATTCCACAAGTGTTCATTTCCTGCAAGGGTTAAGTTTTCATGGATTGGGTGTAAATTTGACTGATCTCTTAAATTTTCAAAGTTAACAAGTATGTACCTAGAAGAGAGCCTGACAAAACCTTCCAGTCAGGAGCTCGATATATATGTTTCTTAATTATGCTAAGGCATTATAAGACACAAACAACTCAACCTAAAACCATGTAAAATCAGTGCTGCTGTTTTTAGAAGAAAGAACAATAATAAGGAAAAACTGTTAAAAAATAGTAACATAATGTACTAGTAAACACAAAAGAAGTCAGTTAGGAAAGTACGTAGAGTTTTGTTTCAAAGAAGAAAAATGGTCATAGAAATTCTCAAATAGTAAAACATGACTGATAAGCATTAACTCTCCACAAAATTAAATTACATTTAAAAAAA
Organism: Aegotheles bennettii; assembly: GCA_013398125.1. NCBI lineage: Eukaryota > Metazoa > Chordata > Aves > Caprimulgiformes > Aegothelidae > Aegotheles > Aegotheles bennettii. The sequence continues at coordinate 1,111,672 of VZRW01003618.1, forward strand.
TAAAAAAGCAGGAGCAATGAGCTCTGATAGGGAAAATGGCTGAATTAACATATCAAAGGAAGGAGATAGGAGAGTAATCCAGAGGGTAATACAAAAGGAAAGTTTAAGGGACACCTTGGGCTAAGTTTTCTTTGAAGTACTGCACTTCCTAAAACAATTGGAGGGTTATCTAAACACATCCATCTGCATCACAATTATTGTACTACACTTTCACTTACAGAAAATTCATTACATAAGTGGAGAGTAAATGCTCCTGTGGAACAGGCCTAATTAAGCATTATGTGTGAAATTAGTGTTAGGGACACAGAAGCCAAGTCTGTATTTCAGACCCTGGGTGTGCACCCAGACCACACATGATCCTCCAGAGCAGAGCGGAATGGTGATGGTTGAAATCTTTACAGCTAGTGTATCTTATTAAGCTAAAAATAGTGTCACTGTCCTATATCTCATCTCTTTCCCCTCTCTTTCCCATTTCCACAGACTGTGCCTGCCTCTGACACCAGATGCAGCAGCTTCAAGATCATCAACAACTGTTACATCACATGCAACTGGCAATATTTCATTCTCTATATACATTGGAACAAAAAGCATTGGCAGGCCACTAAAACAGCATAAACAAGCCTAGAACCTGAAGACAATTAATCAACCATCACTTTGAAGTCATTTCTGTACCACGCTGCAGGTATGTTTCCTTTGTGGGGACACATTTGTCTGCTACAGAGATGAACCTGACTTCTTTAGCTATTTACACCACAGTAAATGTTTAATTTACTTTAATAATTTAATTATTAAAGTAGTAAAGAAAAGTGGCATCAGCTGAGCAGGTGTCCAGTTTCCACAGAACAAGAGACTACTCGTGGCTGTAAAGGACCAAAGGATTGCCTATGCTCTGCACAGCAAAACTGTACCAAAGCAGTTCCCTTGTTCCTTTTCTGACTGTGCTGGAAATGGGGTGATTGTACAGATTACAAGGAGATACCTACCCACCGTACTGCCCGAGGGACTGCTTGGGAAGGTCTTTGAGAAGGATAACCCCACTTCCTTTCCTAAAACTATCCATATATGGATATGCAGTATGACTTTGGCACATGCTTTTATTTTTGGAGATTTAAGATCTGAAAATATTTCAGCCTATTTAATTTTTTTTAACTTTAACGGAGTTCACTTTGTCTCAAGTCGCTCTCCTTTCCCAGCCCAACTCCGTGACCACCTGGCAAGCGCAGTGGTGCATCCCAGGCAGGTTTGCTTGCCTGAGCTGTACTGCATCCTAATGGCCCAACTCCAAATGAGTATCAGCAGATAGTAATTTCTGAACTTTATTCTCCAACGTATGTGACAAATGATACAGATTATCTTCAGATGACTGACCTACATCCAATAATCAAATACATGGCAGATAAGATCTTTAGATGAGATTCAGGCTGAAACTTTAAATGGAAAAGGAAATCAGATAATTAAAACCCTGCCTTTAGTAATACATTTTTTAAAGTGACAAAATCTATAAAAACCTCAGGCAGAAACACAAAGCGCAGCTGAAAGAGATTCATTGAAAACCAAATTAATATTTTAATTCTGTCAACATGGAAAAAAGTCTCTAAATGCAATGAAGTTCAGAATGAGTACCAAGCACAGTGATTTATTGCCTTTTCTCCATAATTTAAATTACTGTTACTTTAATGTTCACCAAATTCCTCCTGTAGAGTTTCAGCCTTTGTTTCTCACAAAAAAAGCAGCTTGCACCTTCAGTGATCTCTGTAGCACTTCAGAAAAGGAACATTGTAGGGAGAAAAAGCCAGTGGTTTTCCAATAGCTGTGTCAAAAATCAACTAGGCTGAAGGACAAGAGGTGGGATTGATGAAGCTTTCTGCACCTTTGTAGCTCTGCGCTTACTCTAAGTAGTATGAATGGGCACGATTGCCATACAGCCACCACGACCAGTAAGTTTCAAACAGTGAAACTAAAGATACTTCTGTATTTGTAATACAGCACAATGCTTTCAAAGCCAGATCAGCTGGTCAGGGTAATATTAGCTATACACACTTTAAATTATTTTTCCAGCTTTTACCTTATGTGGTGCTTCCCTTAAGCACATCCTTTCCAAAAGCAGTAAAAATAAAATAAATAAATCTCAAGCATTAGGCTTGACTGCTTCAAAGAATCTACAGCAATCACTAAACAGGAGGTTGCCAAAACTGCAGTCTTAATTAAGCGACAATTAATTGTTAAATTAACTTACATTTAATTCAATTGAGTGATGTCTCATGTTCATATGAATTGCTCAAAGCCACAATTAGCAGCCACACACAGATCCATGTTTAGTAATATGATTCTAATATTCAGTTGACACTTAGCATACAACTGCTTTTATTAAATGTATGTGTATGGGGATTACCACAGCACCATCAGCTTTTCCAGCATTCCCGTCATCAGAGAAATAAGAATTTCTACTCTTTGATACAATTACACCAGCACATAAAGTACCCTGAAAAGCACCATCTCATGGCAAGGGGACAGGCAAGAGCCATGCTGTTAAAATAACATAGCTGCCATCTGCAACTTCCCCACTTAGGGGTAATCTCGGGAATGCAAACCATAGCAGGCTGAGTCTGGCCCCTGCAAAGCAGCAGCGTTCAGTCACACCATCCCAGAACATCCACTACAGCTTCCCCATTTCCTAAATACATGACACTTCCCAATGGCAAATTGCAAATTAGTACCAAGGACCCAGGCCTGAAACAGAAAGGGTCCTACAAAGAAAACAGGCATCAGCAAAAGGAAGAAGTTGGATGAAAATGCCCAGATAATCCCAGAAGGGCAGCAGGTCCTATGCAGAAAAGGAAAGCCAAGAGAAACCCAACAACGGTTCTTAACCCTGACCTGGGGAAAAATCTCTTCTTCACCTCAAACCTTGCAAGTAAATTAATTTCTTTGCTCTTTTTGCAACAGCGCCTTTGCCAGGCAGCTGAGATTTCCAGCAGAACCAGAAGCAGTTCCAAACACCACACACCACCATGCCAGGTGCTCTCATTAAAAATTTGTTGTTTCTAAGTAAGGTTAAAGGACAGACAAACTGGAAATTGTGTGCTAATGCGAGCAAACCAGCAACGGTCCCCAGGCACCACAGGGTACATGACCAACAAAATGGCAATTCCAGTAGGCACTAAAAGGCATCCAGAGTCTTAATGGGAAGTTATGAGCTTGATTTAGTTAATCAGAGCCAGATATCTTATTACAGCCTTTGTCTCCAACATCATCTGTAGCCTGTTACACATGCCTTTTCATAGATTATTTACCCTCACCTTTAAAACGATACACAAAATTATGAGTCTTTCATGATCTTGCGTTTACAAATTAGAAAGCTTTTCTAAACATCATGTTTGAGATACAATTTAAGTTCTTTCTGGTGAAAAAAAGTCAGTGCAAGATAATGAAACATTCCCATACAAAGGGAAACCAATTCTGGTGACTTCAGTGAGGGTTTTATTGAACAGAAGCATTTCGTAGACTCATGCTGTTCTACATAAAAATTATTTCTGTTCCATTTGCAAATCTCAGGTCTTAGCCTGCGTGTAACAATCGTGTCTGCCACTCCATTAATTTTATATCAAGATGCAATGTATTTAGAAAACTACTTAACAATTCAGTATTTTCTCTTAGCCAACTTACAGCATCCCTTTCCAGAACATTGTGGGATCCATTCTGATATGCTTACTCATGTACAACTGGATTACAGGAATATGGGAATAAAATGAACAAAACCAGCCACTCTGCACTTCCTAAAGCAGGATTTTAATTTTATTGGTCTTTGGCTCAAAAGTTAGACACAAATGAGCCTTAAATTTTAAGAATGCCTTAAAGGCTAGATCTGCGCTCATGTTAATTATGTCATCTCATGAAGTTCCACACAGATTTCTACTACTTAGGAACTGCAAGAGCAGGAACTTCAGCAAGAAGCCATGCATATGTATCTGAAGGCAGCATTTAAAATCTTGTAAGGAAATGAAGTGACTTTCACGTCAAAGTCCTGAAGAGCACTAATGGAGCTCTTTGCTCACCTGAAGCTGCATGAGAAGAAACAACCACACATAAGTGCTCCTGGTTCTTTTTTGCTGAAGGTGCAGAACCATCACTAACTCCAGTTAACTAAAACCAAGCTCATAACTGGTTAAAAAGTGGAGTCTTTGAAGAAAAGCAAATAAAAATAAAATAATTTAAGGCTTTATTGAAATCTTCATGTGCCCCATTTCTTAAGCACCTCAATGACCCTTTGTCCCTTCCTTACCAACTTTCAGTCATGTCTGCATTCAGGTACTCTTCTTTATTTTGCTCATTTAAATGTTCTTCAAAGAGCTGATTTGTTTGGATATTTCCGTACTTGTTTCCATACCTCAAACAGATGCATTATTATGCCAGGCATCAGGATTTGAGAAGAAATACTCCAGCAGTATCCCGGGACTCACTAACAAAACAATAACCCACATCATTTGCAACCAGCCCACAGGATCTGTGTGTCCCACCGGCTCTGCCGCTCAGCTTCACAGCCACTCACAACAGCCAGCAGCTCACATGCTGGGCTTTGATCTATCAACTGCCGGCTCACACTTCATTTTCAGGTTGTTAATTGTTTCAAAGATTCTGTGAGAGATGTGATTTTCAGTATTAACAGTTGTTCTTTAACACCAATTAAAAAAAAAATTAAAAAAATAAAACAAAAAAAAAATCAGCTTGGCTTAGAGTAGGAGAAACATCCTGGCAGTGGATTCTGCATGTGGGATATGCTCTGCTGTGCCCTTCTCGAGCAGCGCTCAGTGTTTGCCTGGCAGGAATCCCCACCACCTGTATTCGGCAGCAGCAGCAGAAAAAGCCATTGGTATTCAAATCATACCCCACTTAAGACTACCACCATATGCTGGCAAAATATCTCGTATTAGATCCTAGGACAGCTGTTTCACTACCACCTTATATGACATAAGGTAAGAGCAAAAGGAAATTTTAGGGAGGAGAATTATAAAAGCTGAACAAGTCAGCCCAGGCACCAATCATTTGTATTAACCTGCTTGAGCACAGGGAAACTTTGTGCAAAAAGCTGGATACTGCTCTCAAGAAGTGCCTCTGATGCACAGTGTTACTTCTATAGCCTTTCAGAAAAAACTATTTCTATTTTAAGTCATTAACAATGGTTATTCAGAATTGCCAGGGGAAATACGAAGCAGCAATCTGGAAATATTACAGCAATGTGCCACTTTCACTTTCGTTCTAAAGACAAAGGGGGAAATAAAAATTAAGTATAATATTAAACACAAATGCTGCTTCATTCTAGGTTTCTGAAGAGCATTCATTTTAGAGTACAGTGCATCTAGACGTCTCATTAAAATAATTAATTTAGCTATGAGAGAATATTCATTTTCTTAGTGAAATTTGATCTCAATTTACAGCTTTTCTAACTTTTTTAGAACCCTCTTAGAGAAGTATGAATTGCCTGATACTGTTCTAAAAACAGGACAATAGTGTCAATCACTGATACATTAGAAAGAGAAGGAAAACAGGAAAAGCGTCACTAGCAAAATACCTCCGAGGATTTAAAATTGTTGTTTTCATGTAGGGAGAAATGCTGACTGCCTCCTCTGCCAGTGTTGCCTTGTACGAATATAGTGCCGTGCAAATAAAATTACAGTGGGAATGCATTGCTAAACTGGTAGGTGAAAACTATTATATGTACAATCTTTGCACAAAGAAAACCCACTCCCCTCGGAGTTATTTGTTTGAAAGGGCTATTCTATTCATACACAAATATTTACACAGCATTGAACAGCACTATATTGATCTCTCCTTGCATGGAATACATTATAGTTTTAAAATAGAACTATTCTATTACTTTCAACAATTTTCAATAATATCTATTGCAAAAATATCCCTTGCACTGGGAACATAAAGACTAAAAGACATTTCACTGGGTGTTTATATCCTACTTATGCAACGCAATGGAGATGTAAGCAGTTCAATAAACATTTGGAGCTAGTTGGCCTAGAAAAACAACACTGATATTAAATATATATCTATGATCACACATAACCCTAAATAAAACAGCTTTGAATTACCTTTGATTTACCCATGGGCAGATACTGTGAATTAACTGGGATACAGAAGCTTGTTATCCCAGACCCCACAGATACATGCTTACCTCAGAGTAGCTTAGACTTAAGACGTGAATCAATAGGGTAGATCTCTAAGATGTCATCCCTAAAGAACAGGAAAAGGTCTTCCTAGATTCAAGAAATATATTTAATAACATTGTCATGGCACAGATACGAATTTCTCACACATCTCATGTCTGCCAAGGAAGAAAGTTCCTAATGTGGTACATGCAATCATATTCCAGAAATGCAGCTGGGCATCAGGTAAGCACCAGGAATTTCAGCTGAGACTTGGTTATAAAAAGTCTGTTTTTTTCTGAACTGAAAAATATCACAAGGAAATGCTGGAATTTTTAGCCTACCTTGCTTTTCCATTCCCCAATGACTTTTAAATAAAACAGTACTGAAAACACAGTCAATGTTTTTCCTTTATCATAACTCATTTTTTTCCCCAGTCAACCCAATTTCTAGTATCTGTTCAAAAAACAGCTTAAAAATGTCGTGGAGAAAAACAATAGAAATACTGGGGGTGAGGGGCAAAGGTCTCATTTCAAATATAACAAATAAATATTAACTAACTAGGCTTACATTTAGCAAACAAACATGTTCAATATGTCCCGTTGAATACACCTAGCCTATACTTGACATCCATCTAGCGACATTAGGGGACCAGATACCATATCCTGAGGCATTATTAAGGCTGGTTATCCACAACCCAGGGGGTATTCTCACAAGAATAAGCAGCTGCCATCATGCACCAGACCATCGCTGCAGACATATCCAGGGGAAAGCAGCCACGTGAAATGGATCTGCCCTGGATGGTTTCCGCTGCCCTGGGAGGCTGCGGGGATGCGAGGAATTCAAACATGAATGAAGTGTTTTCCTTGCACTGTCCAGTGTAACTCCTCAACACGCCTGGCTGGTGTTACAAAATTGTCTGCTTCAGCACAACACTTGCCAGAAATTATTAACACTCAGATTTCTCATGGAGAAAGATTGGCTGCTCTGCACTGCTGAGATGGCTGGTGGGGAATGAGCAGCTGCACAAGGCAGTCAGTGTACTTCAGTGCTTTATTTTACCCTGAGATAGAGAAACAGGGTAGAGCTGAAGAAGCTGTTTTCTGCTGCTTCACTTGCTTTACACAGGAACAATTCAGGCAGGTGAGATGGGCAGCAATTTTGACATCATTGCATGGGTACAAACTTTCTACATGAAAATTCCAGCTACCTAAAAAAGACACTTTCCACCCCTCTCTCACAGCACTTTACCACCTCACTATCCAAAGAGACTTATTTGGCCCTGCTGTTGCAGTATCCTCATCATCTTTAACAAATTTATTCTCACAAATCCCTGGAAGGCAGAGAATCACGGTTATGCCATTTTTGCAGGTAGCTTTTATGTGTCACATTTGCCCAGGAATTTGCCCCAAGTCACACACCAACACTGGGCAGGGGCAGGGCAAGAACTGAGGACACGTCCCCTCACCAACCACTCAGTCCTCAACAAGAACAAGCTGTCCTTTCCCTTAATTCCTCCTGCAGCTTTCCAGCATCTTGAGTATTATCTAACATACCAGACAATATTATTTACCTACATCTCAGTAAACATTTGGGAGCTTAATTGCAGTGAACTGCTGAAAACAGCAGATTCAGAAGAGCCTGTAGCCAGCTTTGCAGACCAAAGTCAGGGATGCTGTTGGCCTCATGTCGATAACCAACTGGTAAAACAGAATTATACGGCAGCTCTTCAGCCAGCACACCAGTCAGTCAAAGACAAGCCCAGAGCAAGAGTTTCCAAGAGCACCTTTGCTGTCTGCTCTCCTCAGGACGGGTGCACAGGGAAGGGATGCTGTTTAATTCCCTTTCTATGCCCATTCAGCTCATGGTATGAGGATACAAGCAGTGTGTTTCACTTGCCTCCAGTTCCCCAATAAAAGAACTATCATGTTATTTGACAAAATTTTGTCAAATATTAACTACTGTTCTTATAGAAAATACTATTTAAATACAGTAATTTAAATCCAGAATACCTGGTTTTTGAGAAATTCTTCTATTGAAAGTGTGCTCTTTTTTCTTGCCTAAAACATCATAACCATTGTGCTCCAGATAACTACTACTGCACAGATCATTCAAAAGAGGATCTGAAACTCATTCAGAGCCTTTAGAGACCATCATGTTAATTTGGCTGCCACTCATTCACACTCGGGGCTGAATTAAGTCAAAAAAGTAAAGATATGCTCCAGACTGCATAAAGCTGCAGAAGTAGATGACTCTCAGCTGTCTGGTGGAAACTGGAATTTCACTTTCTTTAGCTCATTTCAGTTGTAACACCAGATCTCAGCGTCCCGTGTTACAGAATTAGACAATATTTTTAATGTGCACAGCCAAGTGTTTAATTTGCACACACGTGGCTTTACCCATCATTACCTGGAGTCCACTTGTGCACCTCAGGATGCTCAGAGAAGGGAAATGGCTTATACTAATGTATTTAATCCTTAAATACATTTGATTAAGGATTACACTGCTATTTGATACAAGGATATGTGGCAATAAAGGGGTAGGAGGAAATCCACAGTTGTTTGGGGCTGGAGGACCACAAGTGCCAATATGCTCTTAGGATTATGTGCTGATAATGGTCAAGGCAGGCAGAGATGCTGCTTACAGAAATGTTTTGGCTAGAAAGCCAAGTCTGCATGAAGGAAGAGAACAGGGGTAATGCACGCAGCTTTCTTCCATGCCTATGTACAGCTCTCCCAGTGCTGGGCATTGCTGTGTTTGGGAAAGCAAACATGCATAGCCCTGGGATACAGCACTTCCCTAGCACTGTATACTTCAGGATAATAAGACAACAAAAACCTGATTGAGAATGTTAGAATAGCCTGGGAAAGGCTGTCCTTAGACCAAACAGGAAAAAAATTACATTAAATAAAGCAAAAGCACATTAAACAAACTGTTGAATGAAGGCCCAGGGATATGTTTAGCTTTCTCTTGAATCTACTGAAAGGCGCAGCCAACTTGGGCTAAAGCTGGAGAACAAGCGAGTGAGTGTTTGGTGGATTTGGTCCTAAAAAGGACTGAAAAGGAAAATAATCATTACAGACCTGGAGATGTGCCACTGCTTGTTCCGTTTCACACTTTTGAGGAGGAACTGAACACAAGCAACACTTTTTTCAAAATTTCCCCCTATTTTTAAATCTACTTTCTAATTTGTCAGAGCACTTTTAAACTAATCTTCATATTTTACACTGTCATTTATTTTTTGGTGAAGCAGAGCAACACATAGAGCTTTGTATCCCCTGGGAGAATAAGCATAGGCTGCAAAGTACGCCATGATTTGCATGCTTGGGAGCCACCACCCCCTCCCTCTACTCTCCAATTCTGTCCCTGGCTCCTACTTGACCTGCTGCCAGTGTCTCAGTGAATACTGGAATCATTGACTCGCTGTCAGACCTACCTTGACACAGTACAGCTAAACATCCAAAACATCTTTGTCTAGTTTGCTCTGAATGAAAATGCTGCAAATTACAACTCTCAACTATGCCATTATGTCACCAAAACAACAAAAACCAGCAATAAGAAACAGTTCTTTGAAGAACACTGGGAACAGATATGATACAATAAGTACCCACTATTATATGAAATGCAGGAAGCTCACATTTTTCTAAATGTTCAAGATTTTTGTGCACGTTTTCACGTGTATAAAACATGCTCAAATCACATGCCTAACAGGATCTAATGTTAACTTGGAGCCTGATGTAATTTACACCTTACAAAGGGAAATACAACAGAGCACTGAAATTGATAATCTCAATTTTTCAGGCTAGAAGAACAAGTAAAGGGCTAGGTAAGAAAAAAAGATGCGATGAAACTTGAAACATGCAGGTATCTTAGAAGTCACTCAAGGTAGAACAGAGTCAGCCACTGTGCTGCAAAGGGAAGGAAGATGCTCATGTGCTGACCCAGGACACCTCAGCCAGCTTGCTGTGTTAAAAAACAGATTTTTTTGGTTGGTTTGTTGGGTTTTTTCAGGGGGAGATAGCAGAGAAATGGAAAGCTCACATTCATAATAAGAATGTGATGTTTTAAAATAGCGCACCTGCCTATTATTCTGGTCACATTTGGGCAAAACTTTGGCATTCTTTCTAGCAAACTCTGAATATGCAGAATATCACATGTACAAAGCATCTCACTGCTGTTGGGCCACAGCATGCTGTGCTGGCCAAGCGCTGGGTAATGAGGAAGGGAAACAAAAGACCAACTGCAGTATTTCCCCCTTAGGAAAGGATAAACTTAAGCTAATTATAGACTTTGTCTGAAATGAAGAGAAATTTAAACCATGCTTGCTTCCTCGTAGCTAATATTTATGTTAACAAAGAAGGAAAATAGCAACAAGGATACACCTAGAACTGAAGAGCAGACCATTATATACCTTTTGATGGATTACAGCAGTATTAAACACAGTAAGAATACAGTGTGGATGCTACCAGTTGAGAAATGCTTTAAACACGACTCCACATTGTTTTTTTCACAATACAATGTTTTATCCAATTAATCATCCTACTCTCATGGGTTTTTCTACCTTTTTCGCCCCTAGGTAGGTCATTGGATAGTGATGCTAATTTGTCAAAGTTCTCATGCAATTTTCTGCTTATTAAAAAGTGAGGAATCGCACTGCAATTTCAAAATCTATACCACACAAAGCAGCTCCACTGCTGGGGTCTCAGAGTGACCTCTCTGTGTTGACAGAGGAAACAATAAGTCTCTTTCATTTATATTAGAGATTAAAGTCTTTATCCCTGGCTGCATCAGACCCTGCAGCTTCCTTTCCAGGGTTTTGTTTGGGTTTTGCTTTGTTTTTTAAATACCTACAAAGAAGAAAAGTGGAAATAACATGCCAGCTTCATTATTCCTATCACATTTCCTTCTGACTTCACACCATTTAATTACAGAAAGATGAAATTTCAATTTTATTGTAAAGTAGTATTTAAATGCTTTCTGAAAAGAAGATTCTGTGTTTACCAGGAAATGATGGAAATTATCAAAGGCATATGTCAAATGGTGGGAATTAGAAAAGAAAGGGCAATTTTGTGCTGTGAAAGATTCAGCCACAAGGGAGACAAGGAAACTAAACTGTCTCCTCCTCCTAATATATGTTGAAAAAATGAGATACAGAAAGTGCGAATGTTTTAATTTCGTATGTCTTTTTCAGTATGTGAGACTTCAGGAAGTTAAAAAAAAAAGTGCAACTTTTTGAACACTTCAACCTCCCTCTAGAATATGTTTCAGTTGCTAAAAAAGATCTAAACTCAGACGCTTACACGTGCAGTGAAGTCAGCTGGACGGCCACTCAACAGCGTGTTTCAGCACTTACTAAATCTATCTATAAATCTTCACATGCTCCAAGAGAGAGGCTTCAGACAAGAGGTTACTGGCCACCAACCCTGCAATAATTCACTTCTATAAAATCATTTTCTACCACTCATGTGGACCCAGTTGCCAGCCTGGTCTTCGAAACAAGAGGGGCAAATTCAGTGGGAAGCACAAGGCTGCAACTGGTCCCAAGCCTGCTGCCCTCTGCCCCTCGCTCCTCTGCAAACTCTGGCCAACACAGGTAGGAGTCTATAAAATAAAAAATGAAAAAAGATTCACCAATGTAAGAGCCAAGTCATGCTTTGACAAAAGCTGCTTTTGAAAAGAAAACACCTGAAGTGGGTAAAAGGCTCTTCTCTTCCAGCTAAGTGGAAATATTTCAGTCCTTGAATGATTTCAATAACAAACCCTCTAAACCTATGAGAGAATTTGCAGGGGAAGCCTGTTCCGCTCCAGGGGCAGCCTGGTATAAATAAACCAAAACTGCTGCTCTAGGCTCCCAGGTCACCTCCAAAACACCTACATGGCATGTTGGAAAACGCCTTCTCCTGCAGAAACCACCTGCCAACACCCACATTCATGTGCACCATAATCTCTGTAAGACCAAACTCACATTTAGTGGGATACACGTTGTCCTTTGCTGTGTGTAGCAAGAAGTCTAATTCCTCCAAGACTAAACCACCAACCAGAGGGACAGCTCTCAGTCCCTGTGGGAGATGCTCTATTGTGTGGGGAAATTTCTTACCCAGAAACTTTCAACTGCATGTCATTCACTTCCTCTTCCTGTGCCTCTGACTTATAAATGTATAAATAAACCAAAAAAAGGGTGATTTTTTTTTTCTTGCTAGAAAAAAGGCGAAGGAGGAGGTCTCTGACTGGTGGGGGCCAGGACTGGATTTGGAGGAAAACTGGAGGATTGAGAAACAGAGCTTCCCATCCATGGTCAGATCCAGGTTTCATATTTCCAGGAGAACAGAACCCCTAAATACAAGAGTCTAAAATTATAAAAATGCTACATTTTGATGTGAGAGGGGCCTGCTCGCAGCATGCCCTGCAGAAATACAAACCTGCTCAAGGAAGACCAGGTTAAATGGAGCTTGCTAAGAACAGATAAGAGGGTCCTGTCAAGAAGATCAAAATAAAGCACATGCTTGCCACAGAAGGACAGAGGGAAGATCAGAAACCAAGTAGTGTGAAACAGGAAGAAAATGGGAAGAAACGACAAAACACAAGGTACAGTCTGAAAGGCAAGTCCACTCGAAAGCCAGTGACAGGAAATCGCTGCCCTGATTTATGCTCACTCCATCAGGTCAAAGCAAAACCCTAATGTGCAAATAGAAAATATGAAAGCCTCGGGATTTGATTTAGGCTTAATATTTAAATTCATGAAGTTGTTTAGGGTTCCCTCCCCCTTTTTTTTTTAAATGAAGATTACCTGACCAGCCAAGAGAAGGAGTTGCCCTCAGACATAGACATGCTAAATTTTTCAGTCTTAACAATGCCAAATGCATCTGGTGTCATGGTGTGTTGAATATTACAAATGTTCAAACTGACAGCAGCAGTTTATATGGATACTGGATTATATTTCCATTCCTTTAAAAGTTACTAGCCTGCAGTTTCAGCCATTTTGAACCAAGAGCTCAGATCCAAGCCACATCCAACTTATAAACAGTTGAGAAATGTATTTTACACATCATTCTTGTCTGTAATGCAACCGAAACCCAAATCCTAATACAATCTGAGAGGGTGAATCACAGCTTCAAGAGTCTTTGTACTACCCAGATTTCACCCTGCCTCTCAAAAGAAGGGAATACTAACTGATCCCTCAAACCAGCAGCCATCACATCTTCAAAGGCAGGAGAAACTAAACCAGAAACAAATTGAGAAGAGAAATGAGCTCTTCATTGCAGCTGTGATTAAATGAACCAACTGTCTAATGCTATGACAAATATTGTACTGGATTTAGCTGCATTTTACCCTGGCCAAGCTGATTATAAAAGCATGAGAAAATTTGCAATTATGCATGAAAACATCACACTTTTCAAATAGTACAGGAATACAAGTGTCCATACAGCGACATGTAACACATGCCATATAAAGATTTTTAGCTTTACCTCAGTGGGCCAGGCCAACCAAACCTATAAACCACATTATCTACATTCAGAAAGTCAACGTTTTTCCAAGTCTTCCTCCTTCCTTCTGCCTTCCAAAATTTACAAAGGGAGTCTCCAGGTTGAAAGGTTAAGCTTGGCAATGAAACACAAGGCTCTGCAACCCATGTTTGTGGGACACTGTTCACATGTCACTTCCAATTAAATACACAGAAGTGGGAGGTCTTGAGCATTCCCAAAAAATCCCATCACGCTCCAGTTACAGGGAATTTAGAAGTACCATCACATTCGTATAAAAATTCACCCATACGTTTTTAAGCCACGTGGGAGAGAGAAGCACCTACCTTCTCTGGCACTTTTGATAAATTAATTCCCCAATATTTTAGAACCATACAGCAAAATAACCTCCCTGTTGAGGTTTATGATGTACTTAAGCTTAAATCTGAATTCTTCGGATTTGCAATATTTCTTCTGGTAAAATTATTATATGCCTGTAAAGCCGTGGGAAGACTGGGAAAAGCTGCACATAAAAGGCATTCTCAGATTGAACTTGGATGAGCACAGGGTTTTTTCTGAAGACTATATATAATAATAGCCACAGTTTCTCTGAAGGCTGAGCTTGCCTTTCCCTGTGTTGCTACAGAAAGTACAAGGTTAGCAACAATGATGAGGAGACAGAGCAGGATGATCCACTGTGTTCAGGAGGACACAGGTCCAGCAGGACACAACTTGCTGTTCCATTCAGCTGCTTCTCACGTCACACGAGTCCTTGTCCACAATCCCACATCAACAGTGGGGTGAAAGAGGCGCAAAGGGATTCACAGCGAAGCTGCAGTCTTGTTGCTGCATGGTGCTTTGCGTCTCTTCCAGATTTGCATCTCCAACTCTACTCCTCTCTCCCTTCGGAATTTCCCTTTCTCTTCTTATTTTCCATCACTGAAGACGTCACCAAGTTTTCTCATCAGCATGAAACATTCATTGGAAAGAGTCAAGTTTATTTTGTTCAATGTGTTTTTGCTAGATAAGCATTTGGGAGCTGCTATTTGTCTTGCCGAAGTCCTGTTTCCCCTCGATACAGACTGGTAGCCTACAAGCGGGTTTCTGTAGCGTTCTACTTAATTGTGAGTCTTGTTTCTTCTAGTCAGTCTTCCTGATTACAGTCAAATACTGTCCTGTCCTGATATGCATGCAGTTACACTTTTGGCAGATGTATTTATATTCAAATATTACAAGTCTTTGTTGGGAGCTGTTTTATTTTTTCCTCCATAAGAGCTGGGATGTATTATGTTGTTGGTTGGTGCACAGCAACTCCCCCAGAGTGCAGAAAATACTCCTCAGATGCTTTTTCTGCAGAAAAACAAAGCAGGCTTAAAATCCACAGTGAATCCTGAACTGAGCACAGGAGCACCACACATTGTCAGGCTTCTCATCCAGATACAAACCGACCAGCGATGGGGAGAAAAGCAGCAGTTGTTTGCCAAGAGGTCATGAGGGGATGGCCTCTTCGAGAAAATATCGCACCCGCCAGTGATGGGCACCGCTCCAGATGGACAGATTGTGGCAAAAAACACACCAGCTCATCAACCTGTGTCAAAACTAATTTGTCAAGTGTCTCCAAACAACTTCTGCACTTTGAAACACATTACAACAGGATAAAAAAAGAAGTTAACTCGCACACAGCATCCAGGGCAGGGCCTGGCCATCCCTTTTGCTAGAAGGATCTCTTGGTGCTTCATGGTAGTCAAGAAAATCCCCACATATTTAAATTAGTCTTCTGGTAAAAGTATACCAGAAGAAAGGACAAAGCTTTCAATGCTGGAGAACCACCCTCCTAATGTAACTATTTGCCCTGAACCATACAGTGAGAAGGATGAAACCCCAAAGACTTTGCACCAAAGAGCAGAGCAGCATCACCCAGCACAACCCTACAGGCACCACAGGTGGGTGCTACACCCCAGTGCCTTCAGGAAACATGAACATGGGGCAGCTGCCTTTGCTGCAAAGCTTGCAAGACAGCAATGAAAGAAAAATAAAGGAAAATGTATTTAAAGGCTCAAGGCAACCCACTCCCTGATCACTGCGGTTTTTGTTGAGTCAGACCTGTCATCTGCCCTGCAACAAACTTATCTTCACTGTCCATTTTGTGAGTAAGATTCAATCAGGGTTCCCTGGCTCCTCAGGGAAGCAGCACTTTAGCATGAACTGCTTCCACTCAAACGTAATGGAGTGAGATTGCTCATGCTATTATTTTAAATGGTTTGAGGCCACACAGTCCCCAATTTCATTAGCTGTATTTATATACAGACCTTACACTTAATATTGTGGAACCCAGAGATGTATGTGTTACGTGTCATCTTCCCAATACAGAAAGAGAAAGAAAACAGAAAGAAGTAAAAAATAAAGGCATTAAAACACACCTCAGACAGTAGCAAATGAACAGCATAAACTGGAGTACCAGTCTAAGTGTCTCCATTTGATACATCACCTACATGGGAAGGATATTTCTGCACACATGTATAAACCTCACACACTCCAATCAACTGCTCACAAGTGGAAGACATAGAATGAGTCTCCTCCTATTCTGCTTCCCAAATTAGAGAAATTACTATCAGTCAGACCTTGCACACACTGATGCTGGCAGGCAGTGTAAAACCAGGAGCCCCAGACTTTGCCTGCACTCAGGAGTTCTTCAAAATTCAGGTGTTGTATTTAAGCTAATTAACTAAATTACAGCCAGAGGCTGTGTGGGCACTTAAGAGACCAGTTAGAGCCATGTGCTCACAACTGTGCCCTACACAGCCAGGCAAGCAAGCTGGGAACACATGTGAGGAGCTCACCCATTTAAGCCAAACCTAGGCCAGTTTAGGCTAAGTTAAAACAGGTTTAAAACTAAACTCAGGGGCTAATGTGATATTGCACCATAATAACTCAAAGAGCTTACGTCTGCATATTGACCAGCACCTCTGGATGTCTCTAGCAACATGTGAGAGAGAAATGTGAAAATAATAATACAGAGATCTGAAATTTAACAGCATGACAGGAGTGAGATATGAAGCACTCCTGAATACAAACCCAATTGAACTTTACCTGGCTGAACAGGTGTGTCTAATCCATGCCCATATACATTTTTTCTAGAAGTGTTATAATTTTGTATCAATTTGTTTACTTTAAGAAAAATTATACATCTCTAATAGACTTTGCAGAGGATTATAATAAGCTTATATAGTTGGCTATTCATTTATTACTATTAGTGTCATTTTGTACTTCTGCAAAACCCACTTGAGAGAACAATAAAGTAATATCACAAAAAAAGGAATAAAATTAATGGGGTTAAATGCTGATACGTTTTTATGGTTTGTTGTTAATTGCAACATGGATACAGTTAAACAACAGATGCTCTGACTACTCTTTAGCTACTGGTAAATTTTGTTTTGTTCTGTTTTTCTTACAAAACAGATTTTTCATTAAACAGCTGCTGGGTGATTTTCAGCATGGAAAATTAAAACCTTCTCTTTCACCCAACAAAGAAACAGTGATTTGTTGTTAATCCAAAGAAGAGAAAAAGAAAAAAGAACATTTTTATCCAAACACAAGGTATTAGGAAAAGAAAGGGAGTAATCAGCTGGGATGTGAAGTTACCCTGCAAACAATGTCACAGGCAAAACCTATTGCAATAAATGGGCCAAGCGTGACAAGACAAATCTGGCTCATCCATCTCAGTAACTGCTTTATGGAGGCAATTTGCTTTATATTCTTCCGTACTTCATCCCAGCACCTCCCCTCACTGTAACAAGGATGCTGTGATGCTGCATTAAGCAACACTATGGGAATATTCAGTGGACCGATCTTGTTTCAAGATGAACTTTTTGGTGTAAATTTAATCGATATTTTGCTCTGTATCGTGTGTTGGAGAAGGTGAAGTCAATTAAACGCTGCTTCACATGGAAGGGAAGGGTAGGGACCCTCAATGTTGGAGTTGTTTCCCCCAAAGACTCAGCCCAGCTGTGATGAAGCCAGGTTTCATTCCAGCACCTCAGCCATCTGACACTGGGTCACTGGTCTCAAGCCACTGCTGTGGAAGTCCTGCAGCATTGAGGTACCAACCCCTCCTTTCCAAGGAAGCATGGCTGAGATTGCATCTCCTACAACTCTGAAGATCTGGATCCAATACACAGAAAAGGGCAATATTTGGCTTTCACAAGTGCTCTTGAATTTGCCACAGGGGAAAGTCTTCGTTATCCACAGCATAAAGGCAAATTCAGATTTTCAATGCAATAGAACAGCTTACTTCCATTCAAGTCAGGTGGATAAAAAGACTCCAACTCTTTACAAACTTTAAACAAACCCCATACTACAACCAGTACGTTCATATGCAGCATCCAGAACCATCTCCAGCCACTCATTGCACGAGACTCCTAGATAAGTCTGGGCTGGACTCTAAGCTGGACACAGCTGAGTCCAGAGAAGATGAATCGCTATACAAGAGCCAGCAGCAGGATCCACACTGTATCACTCACCACTTGGCTGGCAAAAAGGAGAGCGTTGCCTAAGATGGCAGGACCCAAGTATTTCTGGACCTCTTAAGGAGACCAGCTCCAGGTGTTTGTGGAAGGGCACTGGGAAGCATGAAGGGCCTTTTAAAGATAAGTAGAGACCATCTGAGTATCAGGAATGTGTAATACCATTAGAGGGGGGAAAAAAGAAGCAGTTCGGGGCAGGTAGGGGGTTAAAAGGTGCTACACAATGATATTTGTACTATGCTGGCATGCAAGTACTATAAACAATGAAAAAGTCAGGACACAAACACTAGGCAGGTCCAGAACAGCAGTGATGTGAGACAGAAAGTGCAGGCACCGAGCCCATAAATTTATAGGATGAGAAGAGAAGCCTCCTAAGAACAATATTTACTGCCTACTCAGTATTCTTTTTTATTTTCCTATGTTTGCTTGACCTTGGACACTCCCTGTTTGGTATTCTCTGTGCTGTGCAGAGCTCTCTTTCAGTACCCAGCAAGTCTTAGCCCTTCCAGGCTTGCAGATGAAGGTATTTTGCCCTGACTAACATCAGACACCAAATGTGGGAACCACCTTCTCTCCCTAATGCATAAGATAAGGCTGTAATTACAGGCTATAAATCCCTCCACATACACACAAGTGATGAATATTCATTAGAAGTCAACACATAACATTTATATCACTCCAGCCACACAGGGAGGATGAAATGCCTCCCCCCAGGTAGCAACACCTCACTCAATTCACGATGGACCACTTTGTACCATGCTAGATAAAACCCACAGCCGCTTGCATCCTTTGCATTTCAACTCACTTTTTCTCCTTCATGCAGAGCATTCAGAAAGGAGATTGAGGCATGCACAGTGACCCCGCTGGCACTGCAGAATGCACTCACCTTTCTCACATGCATACTCAAAGGTATTTTTCCATGAGATAATATTTTTCAAGCTCTTTTGGACTTGGAGAAAAAGGGCTTCAGTGAAATAAAAACATCTCTTATCTTAAAACAACTGTCAGTTTAGAAGACAGCTAAGCAGCAACCGTGTCCTGGGTATGTACCTTGTTTTGTATGAAGGCACTCCTCAAAACAGAATCCCAGAAGTCCAATTAGTTTGTGAGCATCTACCTCCCGCTGACCTCTCCTAGCACCATGAGCATACATCCCAGGCTGTTTTCATGCTTTCCAGGACTGCATCTAGGCTAGAAACACCAGATAATTATTTTTAACACAGCAACTGTGAGCATTCCCAGCCTTTCTGAACTTCTACACATTCATCATATTCAGCAAGGAGTGCCTTTCAGATTAATACAGAGATACTGGAGTGGCGATGGAGAGATAAATGGCATGGATTGAACAAACTGTAGATTAGGAGGCTTTTAGGCACATTCCTGCTTCATCCTTACACACTGCTCACATCACCTCAACATGCATTTGTACTTAATCATCTGTTGTACACTGCAAAGATAAAATCATGTGGTCAGATCCTCAACCTTGGTTATACTGAACTGTGCTGATTTACAACAGCTGAGAATCAAGCCCTGAAGCTTTGGAGAGACTCCATTAGCTTTATTTCACCTCCTGGATGAAGATCAAACTCTGTGCTCATCTATATGATTCACTCTCTGCTTCACTTCTGCTCATGGCCTCTGACCATTCACACTGGGTCCATGACAGCTTTCTCCCAGTATTTTCTGCGGGGAACAACCTATTTCCAGAAAACTCTGGCTGAATGTTGCTATAATAGAGTTTGTCTGAAACAGACCCTGCAGCAGACTACAAAGACTATGATAAAGACTACTGCTACGTGGGGAGGGCCTGCACACTTCATGCCATCCAACGCCCTTCAGCTCCTGCTACAGAAAGTACCACCATGATGGGCTGCAACACAGCTCCCTCATTGCTTCGGGCAATCCGACCTGAAAATATTAAGTAATATAATCTCAGGACCATTGTGTGGGAACCAAATTAGACCTGAATGATGACCAGCACAAACGTGGCCAGCTACTGCAGAGAGCACTAGCTTCAAGAGGTACTGATGAAAACCAGACTATATGCAATGTCCCAGGAGGTAAGGTTTGTGCAGTCTGTACCAGACAACACCAGCATGGCCAGGCTTCAGTCTGGTCCACTCGCCAGCAACCCTTGCCTGCTGCCAAGGAATGGCAGGGGGACTCTCCCTGCTCAGCACAGTGAAGCCAGAGAATGGACAGCATGGATCCAACAACCTACCATCACTCACACTGGTTACGGGACAGTGGCTATGACTGTACCTGTGTCCCTGCATATGTGGAAGACTACAGTGCTCTCTGGAGCCAATGAATGAAATCTGTTCTCCTCCTGCCTCCCTTGATCCTTCCTCAAAACCCACATGTAGAAACTGGCCACAAGGGTTGAGCCTGGGGCACCTGACAGACACAGAAACACAATTTACAGGCATTCACACTCTGAGCTCTGAAGTGCCAGCTGTAATCAGAACATAAAAACATATTACAATTAAAATCTAGACATTGAACAATTTTCAAAGGCGATCAGACATCCTGATCTGACTCTTTGAAGCCAAGTTTTTACAAGCCCAATTGCTAGGCAGCTTGCACCAAGGTGCTCATTTGTCATATGTCTTCTCACTCTGCAATTCTGGAATTGATAAACGTGAAAGAGGGTAGCAATTCAGCATTGTTCCATTGCTTATGAAAGTCATGCAGGAAAAAAAACATCAAAAAACATCTAGGCCAGTTCATTTGAAGTGCAAATGACTTATGTATGCAATACAAAATGCAACAAGTGCCTTTCAAGCTCTCTCATTTATGATAACACGAAAGTTGCTGATGGAATGAGAATTCCCAGGTAGTTATCAAGTAATTTTGTATATCGTTTATACTTCCCTCTGTATTAGCAACTCTCACATCACGTCAGCAGCTTGAAAAAAATAAATGAATTACATTCTCTCCTATTCTGCTTTGACTGAGCAATCTCATCACTTATCACAAATGATTTTGCATTCAGTGCAAAATGCTTTGTTCTTTTCTAAAGGAAAAAGAAACCTAACACTTCCTTTGAATGATCCCTGTTTACTAGGATGAACAGTCAGCCATCAACACAAGAAATATCTGGTTATCCCATCTCCAAGGTACTTAAACTGCACCAGCATATCCAGTATCTCAATAGAAGCAAAGCTAAGGGCACTATCTCATCCTTGATGTGTACAAGCTGAAGGAGGAGTAACAAACAACATTCCAAAGGTATAACAGGCATGCTCATATGAATAAATTTTAGGAGTAGAAAGTAACATCAGTGAAAAAATACATTTTTACACTTTTGCTTGAATTCTTGGCAAAAGCCAAGGAAAAAGACAAACATTCCTCAGGTTTTTTATAGTAGTTCATTGCACTGGCCAGAGCTGTGTTAACACTTCATAGACTTGACATTGCAGGTGGCAACTTCTATAGGTGAGGAAGAGCAGCCAGTGAGAAAGCAAAGCACAACATGTTTTTTCCTAGTAGTTGTGAACACACTCCTTTGTGAAACTGCCTTTTTGACTTTCTATTACCTCCATCCCCAGGCTCTGATTTTTCTACCCCATAAAACACCACTTTACCCAGGTTAGGACACTTACCCTGCAGCACAGCAGCTGCTCCAAACACTTGCCAGGCTGCAAGCAGAAGCCCAGACGTCATCTCCTTAATGTACCAGGGAAGTTGAAGCTGTGTTATCACTTACACACTTGTTTGCCTCCAACAGCAGACAGGTCAGGGTGCACTAGGCAAGGGAACCTGTACTTGCAGTATCACCCCACAACATCAGTTCTTTCCCCAGTATCCCACAAGTTTATTCCCTAGCTTGTCATGCAGCAACTTAATCCAGCAGCACAGTTGAGAGCCTGGAATGGTTTTTATATCAGTGTGTGGTACCGACTTATCGTGTGCCAGCACTGGCTGGAGTTAGGCAGCTTTGCAGATGCTCCGAGTGGCAACAGCCACACAACACTGCCAGCACATCTGAATCCTGACCTGACATTGCAGCTCTGGAGCTGCCCTGAGAGTGCTAAAAGCAGGGCTGAATGCAAAGGACAGTGCTTTGTAATTTGTGCAAGCTGCAATTTTGAATTGTTAGGCTCATGTACCCTCATTAGGCTGTGCAGTCTATGCCCCTCATTTCTCCTTTCTTTTAGTATCAGCAGCACTTCATTGAATTTCTGAAATAGTCCTTACTTGATATTTGGTTTCTCTTAAAATAGAATTTGCTGAAAACAAAAATATAACATTTAAATGCCCTTCAGCAATACATCATCTAAATTACAGTGCACATTAATTTTTCACAGAACTTTGTGAAGCAGTTTTATCTTCTCACATCTCACTTCAAGTGACAACAGGAAAGGATTTAATAAAAGTACCTATGTAAGGTTTATCAGAAAAAAAATGCATTCTAAAGAATTCACTCCAAAAAATGCCCCCTCCTTTTCTTTTCCTTTTTAAAGACTGCCACGAAATTGAAATTTCTGAAATACAAAAGGACTTGCATACCACCTCCAATCAACTGGGCAGAGAATCAGGGGCCTGACACAAACTGGCTAAAAGGAGATGTTGAAAAATCAAATTTCAAATGAGCAAGAGGGGAAAAAAAAAAAACCATCAAACAACTCTTGCTAATCCAAAAAGTCACAAGCAAAAAGCCTTAACACAAACAACCTGAAATAAGCAAGAAAACTGGTCCTTATTGCTAATGGAACAAAGGCAAAGTAAGATCATTCAAGCAGATTTAATTGCCTTCCCACAAATGACACGTCAAAGCAAGTAAGCAAATCTCTGTCACTGAGGAATTTTAAGAACAAGCTAGACAGCCATCTGTCAAGAAAAAAGCAGGCCCTGGAAAAACAGGTCTTGCCTTCAGGCAAGAGGATGGACAACCTGACCTCTTGCTATCCTTCCTAGCCTCATTTTTTCTGTGAAATCTGTAACAATTGGAGGAATACACATATGTAACACCTTACCAAATCTTCAGACTGGTAACAGGTTGGAGTATAGGATACTAATAAAGCTTGTTCTGAGCCCTGTGATACAGCAGGTTCTCTTTCTGAATTTCAGTTTGCTGTCTTCCATAGCATAATATAGACCTGGAGAGACAATAGGGGAAGAAAGGCTAATTTTCAAGTCCAAGATTCTTGCAAGCATCCCTTTTCTGTCGGAATTACACTGTTTCCAAGCCAACTGCAGCAATTCACATACATTAAGTTCCAGGGTAAACAGCTAAGTGCATCAGAGAGAAAGGCTATTCTGCGAGGCGAGCAGGAGTGGGATGGGGAGAACAGAGCACGGGGTGGGCACAAACCCAGCAGCAATTGGGGATCTAAACCCAGAAAAAATAGCTTTGAACTCTGGCCTAAAACAGTAATTGTTTTCTTCACCGAGAGTTATTTTAAAATACTTCCTGAATCTTTTAAAACCTTATTCCACGAAAACCTGGGAAGTTTTAGGTTGAGCAATCATCTATTTAATTCCAGCAAATTGAAAGTGAAGTATTTGACTACATCCAGTGCCATAACTTGATGTATTGGAGCTGTGTCAAAGCTAAGTATGAATGACCGTATTGCTTTGACTAGTCTAAAAACCTACAGGGGATTGTTTCACATATTAAAAAAATATAAAAACAAACTTAGGAAAAAGATGCCACGAGGAAAGTTTTCATTTTCCATTCACTGCACATGCATTTTGATAAAGATGACACACTCTAGATGGATAAGAACAATTTTCCATCATTAAGGAAGCCTTAAACAATCCCTGTCTGCTTATAGCGTCATCTCTTCGGCTCCTACTAAATTGTAGTTATTTGTTCAAAACAAAACGATGAGGCCTGTGACATAATAGAGCAATTTAAGCAGTGAAGAGCACAACACCTGTAATTCAATTTCATGGCAGCTGGTTTCACAACATGTTTCTATAACACTGTTATGATATAGGAAACTTCTCAGAGTGTAGCAATTCTTCCTTAAGTAAGCCTGGCTCCAAAGAGAGAACTGGGCTTTAAGTAGACAAATACTATAAACAATTTGTATCTCCATGCCAGTCCTTTCAGTTCTATCTCCAGTTAGTTGCCACTCTTAGTTTATATTTCATATTGAAAGGGTGTTGTCAGAATCGGTAACAATAAAAGTCACCCGAGATCTCTAAACTTGAGTTAGTTTCCAGGCAGAGGAACGTACAAGAGCTTCCTTTCCCATTCATCTTTGCTACAACAGTCACCATATATAAAAAAAAAGCTGTAAATCCCAGGCAAATGACCTTCCCAAAAGTCAAGGAGGGAGCAGGGGAGAGATGGAGATATCCATAATTACTTGTCAATATAGAAAGTACAGCAAAAACATCCTCCCAAAAGGAGAAATCTAGTATTAGCTGAAAACCCTGCAGCTGAACAGCATCCAACAGTGAATCTCTCTTATCCTACATGTCAAATGATGAAGCCATTTGCTATCTTGGTGGAAAGTTCTCTAGAGTACAAATTCACACAGATATTGAAGTTGAGGTTTGTAAAGCGTAACATTGATATTCTCCTTCATTCAGTATGGTATAGGTATTCATTCCCTACAAAGTCAAGGCAGACACTTGTCACGGGCTAGATCTGGTGGAGCAGATCAAGGGCACCCACCTCTAGCTCTCATAAAATGGATGTGCAACAGGAATATGTTGTATCTCAATGACTGTAGGTTGGAGGAATAGCTCTCTAGTCAGGATAAGAATAATCTTACTGATGAAATGTACATCTGCTCATACACCAGTCCTGTTCAACCAGCTCTGCTTGAACCCCAAATCAGCAGGAAAAGCAACATTGAGTTCCATTCTGTGCTACCCACTCTACCCCAAAAGCAGAAAAACAGTCTAACCAAAAATGGGTTAGTAGCTCCTTCCTGCATTTCATGTCTGTTTATACTTATATTTTGTCATTTTAAATAGAGAAGCTATAGCCTTGAGCATCAACAATCCAATCCTCAGATTCTTCATCAACAACCATTCCCCCTACATTGATATTCCCCATATGTAAGGAAAACAGCTAAAAATGTCTGAACACTACAAGTGTATTACTAGTAAGAGTTCTATTTGAGAATGGCTCTTCAGTTCTGTGTTTAATTTCTACATTGCTAGGCATCACAAGTTGATATGCTGAAAACACAAGAAGATCCCAATCTGTTTGCCCTTGAATGAGTTAATGAAAGTTGTTGTACTAACCCATATAATTAGTGAGCAAAAATTAAGCACCTCTGTATTTAGATTAGCTATCCACAAGGTAACAATCATTTCTAGAAGTTTACATAGTATGCATAATAGTAGTATACATACTAGAAATATACACATAAAATAAGACTCAACTGAACCAATTTAATTGCCCTCTTAACCCTTGATTTGGTTGCTTCTACATGCTGCATCTGGTTGTGCATCAAAGCTTTGGTAGGGCTGTTCTTTAAACTCAACAGGAAACTCATAGTGTTTCTATCTGAAGATATTCAGTCTGTACTCATCAGTGCCTTCTTCCCATAGCCCATTAATCAGCTCAGCATGTTACCCACTATTAGAAACATGACAAAAACGACAAATGAACAGGACTGTGCACTGCTTCTAGCAAAATGAGTCTGACACAACTGGCACCTTCCCACGCTGCAGATGCAAAATTCTAACTAGGGCTAAAACCAGGTGTTTTGGAGAAGAAAATATGACTTCAAAGTGGTAAGACTTTGGAAGTTCCAACAACACCCCTGGTGTTTAAACAATTTTGGTAGTAAAATACGCACATTGTTACATTGCCAGAGCACAGAAAAGGAGCTCAGTGTTCACAGAGAACTCAGAAGGAAACTGGGGTTGCTCCTTTCTACCTGAGAAGATGCTCATCACACTCACCCTTACCCACCCGCAGGAGAGTCATCTATTCAAAGTGATTATCAGGCTCCTGGAATGAGTGGAGAAAGACCACCATGTCTAGTGTGGCTTTCATCATACCCTAAGACAGAAATCTAAGATAAAATGATTCAATTGCATCTGGAGGTGCCTTTCTATTTCCATCATCTACAGAGGGAATATTAAAAAAAAAAAGAAAAAAAATAAATGACTAGGCAGCTTTTGTTGGCTAAAGCTAAGCAAAATCTGGTTTTAATGCAAACACCTCAGTGAACCTAAGCTGGCCAAGGATCTCTGCATCCCAAATCTGCAGGAAGAAGCATGGATGCCACAACTCCCTTCATGATTCACAGTGACCATGGTGAACTTGGATTGAAACATGCAAAAGTGTGTGACATAATAAAGATTTCATTTCAAGTAGAGCTTCACAATAGTGAAGCAATAACAATAAAAAAATGCTCTGGAGCTCCTGATGTTTTTGGCAACCAAGTCTGTCACGTAAACACAATGATTTAAAGAACGCAGCCCCATCATTACTAAGCACTATGACAAAAGCACATCAAAAAGCTAGAATAGAACAAGGCATTTCTCATCTTTGTCGAGAAAAGGGAGCAAAGTCCCAGCTTCAGCAACTGATACAGCATTACACAAAATATGGCATTTACGGAATATTTCACTTTTTCAGGACTCTCAATCATTCAGCTGGTTGCAGTGTTAGTTCACTGTCAGGCCTGATGCTGATTAAAAAATCCCTATCTCAACCCAATTCTCCTCACCATGCTCCTATATATTTTTCTTTTACAGCAGACATTGGTGTCAACAGTTAATAGAGTTTATCCCTTCTTCTAACAGAGTGAAGGATAGGACCTGACTGAGGCAGGAGAATGGAGTTACCTTTTATTTCCACACCAGCCACTTGAGCTGAAAGTGGGTTTACAGGGAGCAAAAACATCCCAGGCACCCTAAATTTTTAATTTTTTAAAAGGACATCTCAGGATTTGGTCCTTCTGTCATCACATCAGCTTCTCTTTAGAAAGGTGTGAGACAAAACTCCTTCCAAAGCCCTACAGAGCTCTGCCAGCGTTGCCAGAAGGAGGTGGGCAAAGAGCAGGATCTCACAATTAATTCAGTAGAAACAGAAAAATATTTACAACTGCTATCTTTGCTAAAGAAAACATAGGCAGAATTCTGCTCCCACTGAAAATATGAAGAGATGGGTCAGGCTTCTACTACACAAGCATGGATTTCAAATTATGAGCTTATACAGTTACTTTTTTTGTTCACTTAAACATCACCCCAATTTATAAATGACAAAAGAGATTACTCATCATACAAACTGTGATCTTAGTGCTGTCTCAATCCTTGACTAAGATTAAAATATGGGGGTGTGGGATCTGTGTGTGTTTTTTGGCCTTGGGGAGTTAAAGCTGGGAGGAATATAATGCAGTTGATTTAGACTGGTAATATCAGTGCAGAGACTGTTGTAGCATGTACAGCTTTTACCTCAGTTGGCCTTTCTTTATAAAGTTCACACTTCTCTAGCTACAACAGTAAGACACAAAATAGACCAAAAAGAGTAGGAAAGGTTTAGCACAACCATTTTACAGGTGGAGAACTGAGGGCCAGGGAAATTAAAACACCTGCTCAGAACTGCCTGGTAAGTACATGCTGGAAGTCTACACTGAGGGCAGCCACCCAGAGACCTGCTCCAGTGCACTGCTGGGTACCTTTCTTCCTCGAGGTAGCTCCCCAATTCTTTTCTCTTACATATTAAGAAAACAGTTTGAAAATTAACTCTTTGAATTCTCATATTGAAAGAAATCTCACACAATGTCTATTTTGAGTTTCAGTTCAGATAATTTCCTCCCCCCCACAGCTGAGGTTTCTTGCACAAAGGGTTTTATACCTAATTACCTTGATAACTTTTGCAAATGCTTCATTATTATGAACCAACCATGGCCAGAGAGAATGTGCTACGGTTCAGGCAGGCCCTGCATTACATATTCAAATTCATTAGCTCTATCAGCCTTCTCAACCTCTTATGTTTGATTAAGCCTCATCTCCTAAAAACTGATTAAATCGAGTCAGCCTCTTTAAATTATTATTCCTCATTGGTCCAGTGGTGCTAAATGTTTCTAAATGTGACAGTAATCTAGTTTTAAACAAACCAGCTGCAGAGTCTATAAAATCATCTTTAGCAAGGCTAGTAATCTCTTTGATAGATTCACCAGCAGCAACGAGTGCAATGCAAGTCATGTACATTAATGCTTGCACCAGCAACAGATGGGCCACGGAGGACCACAGGAGCCTGGAAGCTGCTCAGGCTGTGAATGAGAGCATACACACGAGTGTTTCAACAAATTTTGCTCTGTATCCACAAAAGCCCAGAAGGCAAGGCCTAAAAGCTGAATGTTAAAAGGCAGGCAGCACATCAGAACCACAGCCATTTGTGATGAGCTACAAAGCCTGCCATTTAGGGGCTGCTGCTCCAGCAGCAACCCAAACGCACTGTATGCACGGCTCAGTTTAAGCTGTGTATTTGTAGACATGCAACTCTAAAAATGGGATTTTTAAAATATTATTAACTTGTTTCTTCAAAGAGTATGCAAGATCCTGGCTGCCTTTTTAACACACAAAAAAATTATTTCCTCCATAATCAATGGCATGGCAGTGGGAGGAAGTGAACACCACCACTGCCCGCAGTGCGGTCTGTGGATAAAAGACCATTGAGTCTGGTGTTATCTAAGGACCTTGGACCCCAAATTCATTTTTAGAAACACAATCATTCTTTGGCAGGTGAGTTTGCATCCACTTGCACTGAGCACTGAGTTGTTAGTATAAATGGAAGAGCACCTGCCTCTACCTTCCCTACATGTAGTGTGGTCTCTCTTAGAAATTGTGCTGATAATTTCAGCAAATTAATGAGAACCAGATGGCTTTTTTTTCTTTTTGAACTGTTGCTCTCCAACTCATACTTCTAAGTAGTCCCATAACAAACATCTGAAATACAGAGAAAGATACCAGTGCTGGGTTGAGATGGAACAATAAACATGAGAGAAATCTCTTGAAAAACAAATGTCTTCCACTGGTCAAATTAAAAATCAGTTCACAGCAAAGAAAACCCCTGATATAAAGGGTTCTTTTGAAAATTTAGCCCCAAATGCGCTTTTTCTGGTTTGACCTATCTGTAACAGATATATAAACAAGCATAGGCACAAACAGAAGTTAGGGTTTTTTTCCCAGGGGTTTATGCTCCTCAGCAAACTGGGAGTCTTTTCAAAAAAATTATTAGCAGGTTACAGGAGATTGCTCTGTGTGTTGCTCAGCTGAGCTTTCTGTCTTCCAGAGGTAAACAGCCTTTTCAGCCACAGTAGTAACACGATGCATGCAATCACCAGTCATGTTGAATTGCCATCAAACCACTGATGTTTAGTAAATTAAAGGCTCTATGCCATCAGCCGTGCTCGGGGCCTGTTTCAACCTGGGGATGTTCCATTACATTTTTTTACAAAGCAGCTTCATTTTTTCAACCTGGAAAATTGCAAACGATTACATTCAGCAAGCAAATAATAGACAACTTATACATGTTGGAGAATAAGAATAAGCAGCCTAGAAAGCATCAAGTGAGAATAAGGATCTAGTTATGATAATAGCAGAGAAAAACTTTATATAGATGTATGAGGGCAACCTGCCATACTCAGGACCACTGCAACCCAGAACAGCAGGAGACCTTCTTTGTGAAAACTACTGCATATCAGCCTGGGGGCTACAGCAGCAGAAGGAACTTTTTGCCTTGAAACACAGGTTTCCACAGTGAAAAACCTTACTGCCCATATCTTTCCCCTGCCCAAACCTCTTGTACGTGCAAGCTCCTCAGTCTGACATGTTCTAGCCCTGAAGCTTTGGAGTCCTCAGGACTTCAGGATGCAGAAGTGTCCGTGCCTACAGATCTGAAAACCACTGGTTCACCTCTGTGTGGTGAACCTCTTGTACATGGAGGCTTACAAGGGGTGCAGCAGCAACTCAGCTAGGACTCACAGACAAGTTCTCAATATCTGCATGGTGTGATTTATCTTTCATGCTGGAAATGACCAAAGAAAAGCAAATTTGCTTACGGAACACTCTAATGAGCACATTCACAATATATTTTCCCATAAAATTAAGTCTTCCTCTTTTTGACTTCTATGGCACAAATGACACACAGTAATGAAACTGACGTAAATTTCAACGGGTTGGCGGATCCACGAACCATAGACTTCATTGTCATGTTACAAGTTTCAGTCAAACCAAGGAAGAGTTGACTGCATCCTCAGCAAAATCTCCTGCTGTCACAGGCACTTATGGTAATGCCTCTCAACGGGTCTACAACAGACAAGTGCAAAGCCCCAGGCTTGGATTCCGTCTATAGATGCACTGCTTTGTTTATTAGCCTATAATTTGTTTATTCTCCTTTTCTAAACTGAAACCCAAAAGGAATTGTCAAGACAGAAAATTCAATCTAAACAGGTTCCCTCAACACACTCATCCTGCGGCAGGTCCAGTGGTTATTTGAGGATGGCAGCTGGCACCTGCAGCCTTTGGTGCAGCACTTTCAGACGCTGATGGAAGAGGACAGCTGGCTGGGCTGGCACAAGGAGCCACATTTGATTGATGGAGTGATCCAAGTGTCACAGACTCGTAGGCTGTCATTAACGGTCTGTGCTTCCCCTGAGCAGGAGGCACACACCATGCGGCAAAGCACCGGTGCTCGCACGAGCCAGGGTCGCTCCAAGAGCAGTATGTGCTCTCCTACTTCCCAAAGACACACAGCTTTAATAAAAGTTGCTATTTTTACATATAAATATGTATACATATGTATTTTTTTACAGACAAGAGGTGTAGGGCACTGCAGCACACAACTACTGAAAAGTCATTCCCTTTTGTGTGAAAAATTCAGCGATTTTTATGGATAAACGAGTCATAAAACACTTTCTTCAGGCTATTTAATTCATCAACTAGCTGGACAGCAAATATGCTAGGATGTTAATTTAACAGAATTATTCCCCTCTCAATAAGGTAAATGTTAGATGAAGATCATTAGGCAGGCTGGCAACCCTGTCATCTTCCTTCTGCCAGATAAACCCACAATGCAAAGTAGCTGCTAAAGAGGCTCTGGCAATTTGAAGGGCTATCATCTCCCCTGGGCGGACACTTCTGCTGCCATACTTCCTATATTTTTGGAGCTGTTTTGGGTTAGTTCTTTTACCCTACAGTTTCATTTCTTTGTCTTTTAAAATACCAAAGCTACGATTTCAAAATTCAAACATCCACATGAAAATCCATCAATACATTCGTAAGAAAAACAAAGCTTTCTGCCTAAATGCTGCTACATGTGGCACATCACAGCCAGGTACCCTTCTTGATGTGCTATCGAGTTTATTTGACCATCAAGTAAAATAACTTCCACAAATTGTGTCAGTGTTTTTCACCACAGGAAGTACTATTACTTATAAGTAGATCTTGACCTTACAAATAAATTCCAACCTGCCTTTGATAGTTTAAAAATGGGCCAGGGTTTCCAGTTGTGTGATTGAAGAGTGTGTTCCCCTTTGGGGAAAAAAAATAAAAAATAAAAATAATCAAAGCAATTCCACAACTGGTTCAGTTCTTCAAAATGAAAAATCTTTATGATAAAAATGCAATGACACAAGGCAGACAAAAGCTTAAATAAAGGAGAGCAAACACTTCAAATTGCAACAAAGAAAGTGTAAGGAAACACTTGCATGGAGCCCTCCTAAAATGATCTGTCCTACTCCTGGCTGCAGAAAAATACAAGCACAGTTTTAATAAAGGAATCACCTGAATTCTGAGTGGGATTTTCCAGAAACTATAAAACAAAGCAGAATTGTTAATGAACCTATGATAATACAGGGTGTTTCAAAAAGATGGACCCAATTTCAAAGCAGTATATTTCACAATGGAAACATTACAATTACACAAAAATTTATAAAAGGTTTAATGAGTTATCAAGTTTTAGTAACCTTTTTATAAATGTTCTGTGTACCCTCACCTGCTGTATAGATAACATTGAGAGGATAGTTGAATTTGTCATGTATGAAAAATATTTAAATTTATTAATTTAAATAATATTGAAATAATAATTTAAACTCTATGCTCGGTCCTTTCAAGTGGTAAGAGTTTCATTCATGGGTGGTTCATGGTTGCTGAGATATACTGATTTCAAATTGGTTCCATCTTTTTGAAACACCCCGTATAACAGTGCAGTATTGGTGTTTTGCTTGTCTTTAGTACCAGAAGGCAGTGGGTGTTGTAAAGCACCCTAGGTTTACAGGTTGAAAATACAGTAACTCAACTGAATTGGATCTCATTTCTTATGTTTCAGTTCCTTGTTTCTAGATGTTTCCCTTTGTCTTCTCTTTTTAAGGTTTGATAAATTCCCACAGCACGGCTTATAGTTTCCTGGGTATTCATATAGCACCAGCACAGCAGAGCCTCCAGTACCAGTACACATCCAGTTAGCATGTGGGAGAGGAGTGAAAGGATAGAGGGTAAGTTAAATTTACTCCCTTTTCCTGACATCTTTTCCCCATTCAAAACTCTGTACTTTCTCAATTCACTCTCGTCACTGTCAGATGCATTTCTAAATGCACATAAAACAACATGACGAACATCTGGATTGTTACTCATCTCTATTCTCCCCCAACATTAAGAATTCTTCTATCTAATGTAGCAGAGCCGATATAGCTCCCTTGTGTTTACTTATCTTCGTGAAGAAGCTATTGAAGCGTCTCAAAACTCTTGCCTCTCTGGGTCCTAAACAGGCTGACATCCGTATATCCCATTTCTATTCCATTTTTGTTCAATTGGGCCTACATTATGCTGTTGTTTCACTTCTGAGCCCATGACTGTTCAAAGCCTGCATCTTCCATGTGGATACTGCTTTTGTAGAACAGATAATAAAATTTATTCAGCTCTTAAAAGTCTCCCCACATAGAAAGGCATGTGGGGAAAACAATCTTTCAAAGCTTCGAAGCTATATACCAAAACATCTGTTCGGATTTCAAGGAGTTTGCAGCCCAGTTCCCAGAGCTCGTATCAGTACGTTGAAGAACCCTTCAGAGCTCCTGTATAGCTATTTTCAAATGTTTTCCTGCAATCAAACATAGAGGCTTGAGCTTAAATAAAAATTGTCATTCTTCTTCCTCTCTCCATGTTTTCAGGACTCTCTAATTCTTCCAGCAGATTTTCCCATAAAATATATTACGACTCCTCAGCAAGAGAGATTTGGATTTCTTCAGTATTAAAGATTCCAGTTGGAAAGCTGAGGGGCAGCTTACATGTTAGACAACATATCATGTAGCAGCATTTAAATGGATATATTAATTATCAACATTATCACCCTGATATTTACCACTTGTAAAGATGAAAATTCTATAAGACATAAAAAACATACAATATATGTACAAATCCACATGAACAGCTAGACCTGATAAGACCAAAGGTTCCGGACTGTCACAAATACTATTTGACCTGGGATAAACATAACAAGACACAAATATCATAATACTTTCCCAAAATAATCCAAACTTGTGCCCCAAGGGCTTCCTGAGCTGGCAGAGGTGGTCTTTGCATGTGAGAACCACCAATGAATTTTCCCACATCCACATCTCAAACCCACAGAAACTTTCAGCAGTCATATTATCCTGCACCAAGACTTCCACAACCAGGTTCTGTGTGAAGAAAAATCTCATTCTGTATACTTTTGAAGGCACCTGAAGTTTTTGTATGATGCTTCCCGATTCTCCTATCATAAGAGACCACAAACAATATCCACTATTAGTTTTTTTCCATCTCATGATTATCAGATCTTCACCATTATCCCCATGCTCTGTCATCTCTTTTCCAGCTGTTTTCCCATGTCCTAGATTGTTCAGTCCTTTCATCCTTTTCTTTAAACTTAACGCTATTATCATCTGCCTGCCAAAGAGTGGTCTGAAATTTGACTTCTCATTGATCAGAAGAAAGAAATATGCAGCTACAGCATATCTGCAGGACAGCTTCCTTCTTTGAAGTGATAAATTCTTGGACAGAGGTGGCAAAGAGACAGCACAGATTTTTCTGGATCACACCAAAATACAAAAAAATCAATTCACAACGAGCAACTCTGCCACAAGGACTACTACCATGACATCTCATACAAGCATATCCAGCAGTATTTTCTAAGACACTCTTCACAAGTTACTTCTGCTACATGAGAAATACATTCCCAATTCTCTCCTCTGACTTTTTCCTCAAGAAACCTCTAGGGTGAAAAAAACCCCATGGCCCTCCTATTGCTGAGCTTGAAAGTTATCAACAGCCACAGATCCAAAAAACCTAAAAGCTGATGACATTCTTTACAAAGACCATAAAACAGAAGTTAAATGTAAAAAGATTCTCAGTTTAGCCATTCTTTAAAGTTTCCTCTAGCTTTTTCTCTTAGAGCATTAGCAACCGCTGAGAAGAATTTCTCATGCGGGTAATTTCAGTTTTATCTCTGGAGTGGGTGGAAAGGACTAAGAGGATGATCATTGCTGGCCTGACCAAAGGAAGCAAAGGAAGGATGGGAAGGGGTTTAACTTCTGCTTATGGATACACCAAATAAGTAAACACTTTGGAGGCAAAAGCCTATTTACACCGAAGGTCACTGCTGGCATAAAAACAAGGGAGTGCAAGCCAGCTGTGAATAAATACACACTAGAAATTGGATGATGAGGTTCTATTCCTGTTCTCCTGTGGGAGTAGTGGGGGCAAAAAGTGTTTGTACTTCTAAAATGGAGTTTGATCAGTTAATGAAAGGGCTCATATGATATGATTGCTTGTGTTGGCAGGAAAATGGACCAAATGACCCAGGAGGTCCCTTTCCAGACATATATTCTCCTGGTGAGGGGTCTGCCTGCACAATGAGTAGAAGGAACTGGTAATAGTAGACCTTGTGTGAAATTCTGGTCTGCTGAAGAAGGTGAGTTTTGCCTAAGACTGCAGGAGAGCCAGACTTTCAGTCGATGTCCACAAGCAGAGTTGCTACAGCTTTATGAAGAAACTCCACCAAGATACTCTTTTCTACACCATATGGAGATGACCAACGCAGCACAGCTGAAAAGATCACAAATACAAAAAAAAAAAAAAAGAACTTGAGTTCATGACTTCACATCCAGGAAACACAGGTCCCTTCAAAATGTGGTTTCTTACTGAAGTGACAGAAAGAGACAGCAGCCTTCAGCACTAATCTTCAACAAACACAATTTTGCCCCTTTAAGCTTCTACTAACCACCCTCCTGGAGCCAGGTGCTCAGCAGCCAATCAGGGACACTTAATTTCTCTGGAGCAACATTTAGAATTTTTCAGAAACAAACCAAGAGCAATTATAAAAAAGTATGTCTTCAAGCAAAACAGATGTGGAGCATACACCCTGCAACGCCTCCGGTCTCCTGTTGAAGGATTTGTCATCTGCATTTTGGTCATCTCAAACAACCATCAGCTGCAGCACAGAAAATCCACTCGCTCACATCAGAGGAAGCAAATATCAACACAACTTTCCCAGGACTTCAGTAATCTTCATCCAGAGATGGAATAGGACATCTCACCACCATATGCATATTAACTCTTCTCTCTTGCTTTTTTAACCTAGATAGTTTCTCAGTCATACTTTTCCCTTATACTGCTTTGTGATGAGTTTACAAAATCTCATCTGTTGAAATCTGCTAAGCAATCACTCAGAAAAGTCCCTGTTTTGCAGCCAGCAAATGCTTTGCTTTTGTATTTTCCATCCATCGTACAAAAAAAGGCTTTAATGACTAATCCCCAATTTATCTGTAATACAGATACAGCATCATTTTCACAAAACCAAGATTTCTCTTATAATGTGGAATTACATTTTTGAAGGACTGCATAAACCATCTCAGAAAGTCATTCAGCTCATTGCTTTTCAAATGGATCCGAGTATTACACAACCATCAGCAAGGTAACTAGCACTGGATATCAGAGATTTTTAAGACCAGAACCAACCATTAGCTCATTTAATCTGATCATGTCACACAAGCCAGTTTCCCCAGTTACCTCTGTATTAAGTCCATACTTCAGTCCCACCAGCAGTCTGCCAGAAAGGCATTCTATGATGACCTGAAAACATCAAAAGAAAGGAAATGTACCATCAGCTTGGTAGCTTGGTTTTATGTTACACCGTCTTCCGCTACCCAGGAAAGTGTCTTACTTTTAATTTTTATTTGTCTGGCCTTAATTTTAAGCTGCTGATTATTCATATGCCTTTCTCCACTAAATTAAAGGCCTGTTATCTGTCACAACGATATGCAGAGAGAGCAAAGCCCAAGTCTGCAATTCAGTCTGACAAAGAGAGATAACTTTTCCTCGTCCAACTGGAGCAGCTTCCAAGGCTGGAGGAAAATCATCACGCTTTTAATTCAGCTATGCCAATTTATACCAGTAGGAAATACAACCCAGATAGCCTCAGCAGCAGTTTACGGTAATGTGCTAAGGAAAACGTCATTTCCAAGGATATTTATTAATGAAATGTAAGTTATAACAAAGCCAATGTCTAGCACTTATCTCACATTCCTTTCTCTCACCTATCCAGACTATGTTCACAGTAATGAAGTAAATGTGAATTCTCCTATTTATGCTCCGTCCAAAATTTCTGGACTTCCCTATACCTGTAGTCAGTATCTGAACGATGGCAACAAGATGAAATTATTATAAAATAAATCAAAACAGTACAGAAATGTTCATTTAGGTTTTTTTTAGTCTACAGAACAACAGTCCCATCCCTTTGCTTCATCTCCAGTCATCACAGTTTATAAACTGTGCTTTCTCATAAGCAAAACGAATTCTCTCAGCAGAGAAAGCTGACTATATCTGCTTTAGAGAGAAAACATTTACACAATCCTCATAGCTCCTAGGATTCCTCACATCACAGTTTCCTAATTAGAATCTCCTCCCACATACACCCCCCACGAGGCTGTGTTGGTGGAATAGCTTAAAATATAGATCAGCTCCATCACTATACAGTCCTGCCCTATCCCTTGCACTCTTTTTAGAGACAGAAGAAAGCAGGATGGCTATTTAAATTGCACTGCACATAAAACACCCCCTAGACCCTTTTTTTTAAAAAACAGCTTTCCCATCAGATGCTCTGAATACTGGAGAAAAGCTGTGAACTTTAGCCTTTAAGAAACGATACAGACTTCCCGTAAAGCTGTGAGGTTTAACTGACTGTGGGTGGATCCCCTGGGGAAAAAGGAAAACACAGATAAATCTGTGTTTTGGCACATTAGAACAAAACAGAACCATGATACGATTTTGAAATCAAACAGTAGCCTGAGGAATGCCATCCTCACGTCAAGGAAACCAGAATCATATCATAGAAACACCAGGACAGTTCAACACGTGTACTCTGGGTGGTACCTTCTGGCCAGTGAGGTCAATTTCCAGTGCTGTAAGAATATTTATCCCTCAGCAAGCAGCTAAAGGCACTGTCTGCAACAACAATTAAATCTTTTCATAAATGACAAAGGAACTCCTAATCACTGTAGGCTTTATAGACCATACTGCAGCATCTCAGGTCGGATGCCTGAGCAGCTGAAGCCGAGTACAATACTTCTCTCACTGCTTATGGGGTAGGAACGTGAAATGCTACAGTGCACAAAACATCAGGGTATTAACACTGACCAATGCAACAGAAATGAACAGTTGCAAAGAGCCTTTGTGAAGCCATGTGGAGAGCTTTATAATACTTTACAATACAAACTGCATGTGCACACAAGCTGACCTGCTTGCGTTCCGACGGGAGTTTTGAGCTGACTTTAAGTCACACACAAGAGTTAAGAGAACGAAGAACTGCACTGGAGTTGTTTCACAAAAGCAGCCAACAGTGAGGTTGCCTTTTGTTAATATACTCATTACATGAAAAAGATGTCGAATGCTAGCTTTTATGCCAGCTGAAACTTCATCTTGGGGAAAATGCTCTTTGAAGGTTGCAATCACTCTGGCTGCGTTAAAACCAAGCATTTAGACCAGAAGAATTGTTTCAGTTTCTTTTTCCCCACTCCCCTTCACACAAAACCTAACCATTTGCCTGCTGCAATACAAGGTTTGCACCCCTCCATTTGCCAGCTGATGTGCAGCCCACCCAGTACACAGTGTTCTTACCAGACACCCAGACCAGTACTTTGACTTCCATCCAAACCCATTTTTTAAATACCTTCCCTCCCAAACTCCCAGCAAGAATTCCCTGTCCAACACCCAGTTCACACCCCAGCTCCCCACACCTTTGGAAATCCTCTCCCTCTAGAGCCTCAATTCCCCCTCCAGCTCCCAGTAAGGTTACTGCCTCACAAATCACTCCCCTAGACCAATCTTACACAGAGAGCTTTTAATTCCAAACTCACCTAAAACGCTTTGATAATAGCAAAGCATCTAGGTAAGGATTATTTTATAGCCAAGTGAAATGCATGGGGAGATACAGCCAGACTACCCCGAGCATAACTTATCTTTAAGCCAGTGTGACAATCAGAAGCAACAGCGCAATCAGAATCCCCCGTGGTTCCTCCATTAATAAGACACTTTGCCTACAGTGCCTACAGCAGCCATGGAAAATTGCATCGAGGTTCGTATGGCATTTCATATTTGCTGTGGGAGCAATACTGAAGGTCAGAGCAAGAGCACTGCATCTGCCTGAAGTTTTACCCATAGCAGCAGATGATGAAGCCAAGAAGTTAGTCCAGGAAAGTGTAAAGCAAGCTGTAAGAGATGGAAGAGATTTCCGGAGATAGTGGAGCAGACTTTAAGCAAGGTGAGGTGTCTATGGCAATAAACCTACAGCTCAAATATCACTCACAGACACAAGCACCCACCTCCTCTTTCCTCCCCATTAAATCACACTTCCCTCCCACAGGTGAGAATTGTCAGGAGAGCTCTGCGCCAGCCAGAGGCTGAGATGAGTGGGGAGAGATTAATTGAAAACTGAGAAAGAGGAGGATGCCCAAGACAGCAAGCAGCAGCTCTGCAGGGCAAACAGGGAAGAGAAACTGTTTGAAAAGCAGATTTAGGGAATTGGGTGGCAAATGTCTAAAGTCACTGGGGCTTGGGACTGCAAACAGATTTCCTAATGAAGGAAGCAATGAGACTCATTTTTACTTACACTAGCCTTGCTTCTGGGGAGAATAGTTCCTTTCCTCTGGTCTCTCTGAGCTTCATTTCTCATCCATAAAATTAGGGTAACGATGCCATGCCTAACTCATGGGGTCTTTGTGTAAGAAGTACCTTAAAAGTTGTGACAAACTATGCAAATACCATTCACGTAAGGATGGAGAATACCAAGACAGTCACAACAAGACTTACAGGAGGCAGTTCTGGTTTTAGGATCTTCAGAAGAAATTAAGTCAATTGATACTGAGAATGGAGCACATCTTTCTTTTCTTCTCCTTCTGATTAAGGAAGTAAAATGACTTCAAATCTGTGCCAAGAGAATGGTTCTCATAGGTTAGGAAGAAAATACTTAAATACCCTTAGCCGACAAAATCTTCATCCTAACTCTTAAGTATCTTCTTTTGCAGCACAGGTCATGAGACACCTCAGCTGTGTCAGGTCGTGCATCAGAAGATGGGTGATGGTGGTAGGTCACAGCAAGCCAGCTGCAGCCCTGCAGAGATTCTCCTGTGCAGCAGCCAGAGCGGGCTCTGAGTCAGGCAGAAGCTCCCAGGGAGATTATTTGGTGAGAAATTCCCGCACCTCCTGCCACCACCCCCTATTCTGCCTCCTCTCACTCACTAAAGGCATCCACGGGGTCCAGCCCAGACAGAACCTGCTCCTGCTTGCTCTGCCCAGAGAGACGTGATCTACAGGGACTGCAAGTCATGCCACTCCATGCAGCGTGATCAGCAACCTTGTCCTCCTGTCCTGGTGATGGACTGCAGCAGCAGGATCGTGGCTTGCACCCGAATTGTCTTCTCAGTTGCTAACCTCAACCTCACCTGTCTTCCACGAACTTTATGTCCCATCTAGGTTTTGCTGAGTTTGGTTTCTCATATTGATAGATGTTGATAAAATACCGTGGTGATATCAATTACTTTCAGAGACTGCAGAGGCATGTGAGCTCAGAGATTTAGGGGAAAAGGCCTAAAGCAAATGCCTACTGATGCTGGAATCTGTTTTGTCAGCAACTGGTACCTTAATTAGTGATACTCAATTTAGAACTGATCTCCTCTACAACTGGGATAAGAGGGGGATGCTCTCTAACATACAAATGACACTAGAAACCCTACTCCAAAGACTGTTACAATGTCTTCCACCTGCTGGTGTTTTAAAGAAAAGTGTTCTTGTCCCACACAAATTCTATTTTTGCTATAGGAGTGCATGCATAGTATTGATAGCATTGGAAATAGAAGTCACCTAGATACTTAGTAGTTCTATTTTCTTCCTCTAAGGAAATTTTAAAAAATAAAATAAAAGCAGGTACTATATGCCTAATAAGCAGGAACATGCAGTGTCCAGCACCACTCTGACTACTTTAAAACGGTTCCTCCAGCTTAACCCAGGAGGGTCCTCACACACCACCTGAAACAACTCATAAGAGGCTTTACAGGAGATAATTCTCCTCTTTTAAAAGGGAAGTGAATTAAACTCTGAACTCTAATCACATTAATAGCCCTGCCTGACACTATAAATCACTGATGTAGCATTTCATCCGTGCCCATAAATTACTGATACCATATCCTTCTGCAGAAGATTTCTTACGCTTAAAAATATATTTAATAGATTTGCACCCAGTCCTCTTTTTAAATGCACTGGCTTGCACTATCAGCTTCCCTAATGCTCTAGGCACTGATTTCAAGTTTCATAATCAATTATATCATTTTGCTTCGCGGCAGTAATTTGATTACTGCTTTTGGGGTGTGACAGGCATTTGTGAACATTTCTGCCTGTCTTCATCTGAAATTACTAATCTTCCTTCCTTCCCTCCTCCCTGCAAAACCTGTGCAAAATTGATAAAATAACATCAATAAATCAAGGCACTCGTGTTTTCCCTGAAGTGACTATATTTCAGATTTCTTCTCTGAAACACAAACAAGGACATAGTTCATCTAGCTCAACAGCATGACCAAAAGGGGTATAAAATGATGATGATGTTTTGTGGCATTTATTGCCAATTTTGTTAATATGACTGACTGTTTTTCCTGTGCAAACTGTCTCTTCTAGATCACCCTATCTCTGAAATAATCACCACTACCACCTAACATTTAGTAATAATTTACTACAGAGCAATTGGTATGACAGAGCCCACATCAGCAGAAACAAAACTGTAAGATTCAAAGAACAAAAAAAAACCCCCACCAAATTTAATTCACATTTATTTCTGACAAGTTCAGAATCCTTGTTAACCAACCTGTACATTACACTGTGCTGCTCAAATGTAGTAAATTTAAAACTGTTCATATGCAGCATTGAAATTATAAAGTTCAAAACTTGCCACTTTCTTCCCAACAATTTCAGAACTTTTAAGGAGAGAAAATGCAGGAGGCAAGAAAGCCATATATTAATCAAGTTCCAAAACAGGTTATAGAAAGATGCATGCCCAACTGTTAATCTAGCTGATTTCACGAACCACATGTTTCCTAGGGATACTTAACTCCACTTACATTTCCACATGCATCTGGAGAGATTATAAGTGGAATACAGCATCTACTGAGTTTTCTTTCAGGGCAAGCGTTTTTTCCAAGGTTGAGTCATTGGTTTCTCTCTTCTTCCTGTCCACATTAGTACAAAGCCTTACAAAGGCAGGCTGGGGGATCGTGCAAACATTCTCTTACTCAGGGTTGAAGTAAACCAGATTTTCTTCTTTGATTCTCCTCCTCACCCACAATTTTGTGAGAGAAGAAATACCGATATGTGTTACACACATTAGACCATGGAAGCTTAGACCAGATGATCTGTAACTCAAAATAAATATTTCTGTGAAACAGGTAATTAATTTTTTTTTCCTAACT
The DNA here is from genome assembly GCA_013398125.1 of Aegotheles bennettii. NCBI lineage: Eukaryota > Metazoa > Chordata > Aves > Caprimulgiformes > Aegothelidae > Aegotheles > Aegotheles bennettii. Next base: position 1,153,719 of record VZRW01003618.1, read on the forward strand.
GCTTTTTTTTAAGTACCCAATTCAAGATATTTAAAAGTAACTTGCAATCCCAGGCTCCAGAATGTCTTTCTTCTCTCCCTTAAGCTACCTTCTGAATAATCTGTTTTTTTTCTGTTGGACAACCACATTGACATAAGAATTTTTAATGAAAATTTTATCTGCAAATATGGTGCAATATGCTCATTTATAACCACACAATGGAAAGACCATAGCTGAAACGAAAGCAAATCGACTAGAACAATGAAAAAAAATTCAACCTTAAGTCAGCTTTTGAATTAGGACAAAAACAATAGTCCAACAGTCACATTTAACCTTTATGGATGATTTACTCCATGGGAGAAAAACATGTCAGGAGTCTGTTTGGTAGAAAGAACGGTTACCATGAGAAACTCTCATCAGTCAGATGCAGAAGAGTTGTTAAATGTCTTCTAGGAGTTAAAGCCCAAATTCTAACACAGGGATTTTGAAAATGGTGAAGCAGCATAACACAACTCAACTAAAAAGTTTTTTGAAAAGAGCAAAACATTCCTGGAATGAAGAATTCTATCTTGTCCATTTTATTCATTCCTTCTCCTTGACACTCATATTTTTGTCAAAAACTAGCTGCAATTTTCTTCTCCCCTAAGAGGAAACCTGTGCTAGTAAACAAGTTCACAATCACTGTGAATTACTGAATCATGCACTTAATTTATTTTTGCTTGCAAGTTATTTTCACATAAATTTCTTTTAAGTACGTTGCGAAAAACAAGTTCTTTTATGATACCACAGCAGCAGCTATCTGCTCTGCTCTTGCAGGTTCCATTTACCGAGCTAATAAAGACGTTTCTAAATTAAACACTAAAAGTGATTTTATATTTTAAATTAGCATTCTGACTTAAAGCTACACATGTGAAACGTACATGTTGTTTTTGCTCCCAGATGGATATTCATCACTGAACAGAAATTGCAGATTTGACCTGTGTTATAAAGCTCCTGTGAAGACTGCACAGGAGAGAACTGTAGCAGAAGAGTCACTTCAGGTTTTACTGCTCTCTAATACCATCTATTTGTTCAGAGCCCCTTTCAAACTGAAAAGATTTTACCATTTTTCCTAAGGCCCAAGATTGAGGAATTAAAAAAAAAAAAGGTCTCTCAAACAGTGGTTGAATAGACCCTATTGCAAATATTTATATCCCCACATCCCTACTGCCAGCATTACAGTTTGGGAAACAGAACAATTCAGTATTTCAAAGGAAGCTGATAACCATTATGAGAGCTCCCATGGGTAACATTACTTAATCTGCAGTTTTATCTTCTAGGGGTAAAAGGAGACTACAAGGAAGAATTATTTCCATAAACAAGGGACTTAAAAGCCAAAGAGAAAAAGTTTGGGGTAAGTGCCAAAATTTAGGCACTTTTGTCTTACAATCACAGCCATTCCCTTCTTCCCCCTAAGCTGGGGAATACTTCTTTAAATGCAATGGAAGTTGGAGACTTGGAAAATGCAGATCTTGGGGAGCATGATATTGGAAGGGCCAAGACTAAGAAGGAATGTCCATCATTTCTGCATCAACTTCCCTGCAGCTCTGTTTAAACAGCAGCAATAACACATTACACCTTCCAGAGCATGTTCCCACAACACACCTAATGTGTGACTTCATCCCTGCCAGAAATGTTAAAGCAGTTATTACTTACCCTCCTTCATCATTTTATAGCTTTCAATGGAAATAGGCTGCTGAAGAGAGTTACCAAAACCTACAGGGAGATAATATCTGCTACAGCAGATACACTACGCACAGACAACATGCGAGTGGGTTTCCAGGGGAGGAGAAGCCCAAGGAATTGCACACACTTCATCCTACATGAATCAACAAATCTTACAGATTTATGGTAATTACATGTATTGGCATGAAATTGTTTTGCAAAAGGAAAGATGAGGTTACTTGCCATTTTATAGTTCACATTGAAATGAAACACGTTTTTGGGACATGACTTATGCCACTTTGGAGGACACAGGGAAAGCAAGAAGAGAAGGAAGAATTCTCTTTTGCCAGTTTCAAAACCAGGTAAATAGCTTTGCTAAATAAACCAGGTCTTCACAAGTATACATATAATAATTTAAAACTTTATAAGCAAAATCTACATTCCACTGGCAGAGCCATAAAGCTCACCTAGAGACTACACACAATGCTTTAATTGCACTGGCTCTTCAGAGCTGACCCATAAAGCAAAAGCAATAACTGACAGACAATATAAAAGTTTCTGACTAGTTTTTGGGGAGCAAGCCACTGATTTGTATTTGGAAGTGATTCAAAGCTGTTCTGAGAGTCATGTAGAATAAACAGCCTTTAGCTCAGCTGCCAATGTACCAGCCCAAAAGCTTAACGAGGTGACTTCAGACAGAAACAAAAAGTCTCTGTGTTTCTACCTACCACATCTTGCACCAATAATTCCCCTCTTCTGACACACAGATCTCAGTGCCAAGGAACAGCAATGAATTCACAAGGGCAAAGGCTCACAGCTACCGCTTTGCTTTGAAATCCTTTCTCATTTTTATAGACTAACTGCAAAGAAAAGCAGAGCATGGCACCACGTACAGGACCTCACTAACCACACCGTGGTCAGGCAGTGCAAGCCTGAAGATTAGCATCACTCAACAGCTTTAGGTTTTCAAGTGCTGCATCCAGTGCATGATACATTGCTGAGTAAAGACCTGAGTCTTAAGAAACCTCTCGTTGGTGCATATCTGATGGAGTAAGTTCAAGGTCCCTCCAAATGTTAATCAGGAAAACAGGAAGATGGATCCTTCCACAATCCACAAACATAGTGCTTTTCTCATTGGAAAGGAGATTAAAAGCCAAAAGCATTGCCTATGTAAGCATGTCCAGGAGTTTCTGCCAGACACTCGTTTCAGCTGTGGTCATTGCTACACAGAACTAAGCTCCAGCCTTTACAGTTAAGAGCCCATCCTTCTCCACAGCACTCTTCAGGAGCTCCCTCTGATATTTAACCATCAGTTGTAAGGTCTTACCTCTACATCCAGAATTCAGGATCACAAGATCTTAGTTAGCAAATAGAACACTGTCTGTGAACTAACACCAAAGGCCTTTAAGCTGTGGCAGAAAACCCAATAAAGGGCAATTCTTGTCTTATTCACATATCCTAGAGACTGCAGTGATTTCCAACACTTGCCTTCTTTTCTCTGCAATGCATACCTTATCATTACCCCCTAAGAGGCCACTTTACACTTTGCTCTCCTGCCTCCTTGCTTCAGCTTTGTTGTATAAAGTTATATGGAAAATAATACCTAAGTGGTTCCACATCCTGCGGGGAAGTTGCTTAAAACATCACTCAGTTTTTCTAAAAATGTTACTGCCACTGCAAACAAACAAAAAAAGTCAACCATTATACCTGAAACTTGACAGCTTTCCTTGGCATAAAAACCATAGATTACATAGAAAATATTTATTTATTCAAATGCATGTGTTCACTTACCACCAAAACACTTCTGACAGTTGCAAAGATGACAGTAACCTGTGATACCCACACTGCATCACCCTTGTGGTTGTCTTGTTATTTCAGGAAACCCAAAGGTACCTCCCAAAAAATCAAATCACTCTGTCCTAATTAGAAGCTTCTGAAGACAAACTTCAATTGGGGTGTACACTTCCCACACATTAAATACTAATTCAGAAAGCTGGAAGCCCTTCTCACTACATCCTTCAGATGAGCAGCTGCAGACTTAAAAACATGAGGTTTAAAACCCAAGCTGAAAACTCTGCTGCTTAATAATGAAACACAGCAGTTGCATTTGAGATGTTAGACTTCACCTAGTAATAAATAAAATCCTGACTGCACCAAGACAGGTTTTGAGAAGCTTGTTCACGATAACAGAGTCTTACAGGACAGGATTTTGTCCTCTTGATACAAATGCGGCACTGATAAAAACTTTTTCCTCACACAGCTGTTATTACAGGAAGGGGTATAACTGCATTAAAGGCATCACCTTCCCTTTCCAGGGATGACACTGTATTCTAATCCAGTGATCAAATACAGACAATTTGTGAACAATCAGGTCCAATTCCTCAAGTACCATATGTTCCCCATGCTCATCTTCTGTTGCTTACAGTGATATTAACCAGGCTAACCTGGCCTTTCTGCAGCAGTCACAGCACTTGAAAATATCTCAGAGCCAAGGTCATTCCAAATAATACAAGTGCCACTGCTGGACAAGCAGAACTGTGTGGAGGGGAAATGAGCCCTACAGAGCCCGTTACTCCTATCTGATCAATTAATGCTGAGTATAATGCTAATCTGATCATTTATTATGGATTTAAAATAGTTTAATATGCAAGTCTTGCACATTAGCAGGACAAGGCAGCAACTACCAGCAGCCAATATATAAATATGAGGACCATTAAAAAAATTTATTTCCAAGGGCAGTTAGTGTTTTCATTTGTGATGAAAATTTAGTTTTTGTATACTTTTCTGCAAAAATAAAATGAGCTTGTCTGTAGTAGGCTAGGAATTAGACACAACCCCACTTGTGCTTCTAAATTACCGATTCCACCTTTGCAGGGCTGATATCCAGCGATCCAAGATCAACAATCAGACATTATTTCTGTCTATATCCTACTGAAAGCCAAAAAACACTTTAGGACTTTTTGACAGCATGTGTGATTTAGGCAGCAAAAGCACCGTGCTCTGAAATCAACAACACTCTACCAGTCAAATCATGTAAGTGTTCAGTTTCCTAGCAAACACTTGAACTCTCAATTTTCACCTACTTATAGGCTTGTCACTTCCCTTTAAGTCTCACAATGAATGTACTGGTTCATCTCATGAGGACAATTTATTTTTTAACCTTCTATATAAGGGCATAATAAGCCAAAGTTAACATGTACTTTTATTTAAAGAAACATGTTCTTCTAAGTACAAAACATAAGAGATCTTTAAAACAATCTGTGCTGCTTCTAGTAGCATGCAGCTGGAGTAATTCAAGGCCAGTCTGGATAGGGCTTGGAGCAACCTAGTCTAGTGGGAGGTGTCCCTGCCCATGACAGGGGGATTGGAACTAGATGGTCTTTGAGGTCCCTTTCAACCCAAATCATTCTGTGATTCTATGATTCTAATAAGAGTTACTGCCTCATCTCGTGCTTCTTTCTGATGTGGTGCAAATTGGCATAATCCTGCTGAAGTCCCGTTGATTTACACTAGCTGGTTTTGTGGCTGGTTGATCCCTGTAATTTCAAGCTTCAAAATGAGACAAAAGAACCAACTTTGCCTGCATTTAACAGTATGTACAGACATAAAGATAACTCCTTCTTTCCTGAAGCTAACATCCACAACAAAAGCTCTCTACACAATGAGGTGGCAAAAAATACTGCAACCCTGAACACAGAAAAAGGGTAAGAGGCCATGACTTCAGCTGTCTATGTGGCACTGATACATTTGCTGCAGGACTGTACTCCAGATTTTGCATCTATGCTTCTTCAAGGTGGATGTCAAATGCTAGTGTGTCCAAAGACCAAACCCAGAGGTCTTAGTTTCCCAGAGTTTCTCAGATTAGCAGTTTGAAGGCTACAAAATGATTTAATCACTATCCACAGCTACTCACAAATGCAAGTTCTGGTAGCAGGGAGTACTTCTGCCTTGCTGACAAAATAAAATCTGGTGTTTGGAAAGTGAAATTACTTCCAAATTGTGTGATGACTTAGAGTCTTGGATGGGTTATTAGAGAACATGATAAACTTTCCTTCATTTGGTATCTTTACAACCAGACTGGATAACATTTTAAGCATAGGTTTGATCCCCCCTCTGCAGCAAGTCCCAAGCCCATGAACACAGTGGTCAGTCAGCTAGTTGGGCTGGTGACCTGCAGACAGACAACCTCAAGGCCGGGCCACAGCTCAGAATTTCTTGAACCACATGAACTTCCTACTCACCTACAGCAGCAGAAGGAAAATTTGACCTAATTTCTTGAGTTCTAAGTTACTCATATGCTCTCGTACGTGCTGTGAAATAAGTGCACACATGCGAACAGCTAGCAGAGCATACAATCCTGTAGTAATCATCTGGACACATCCTGCCCGATTTCCTGCCTTTCCTAAGCGAAAGGGCTTTGTGGCACCTTGGTCTCTGCTTTCCTGCCTCAGGCAGGCCATGTATACTCCTATTAAGAAGTCTAAGACAAAAAGCATGGTCTGTACATCTGCTGTAAATCAAACTGTGCTTTATTCAACTCACTAGAGCATTTCACCCAAAGATGAGGGCAAGCCAGAAGAATATACTATAACTGAAAGTGAGGAGCTGTTACTTCACTTTGTACAGGAGACATACAAGCTCAGCAGCAGACTATCAAACACCCTATCCCCTGTTTAAGAAGCTAATACAAATGCTTCTTAAAGAAGCATTAAAAAAAAATCCATGCTGGACAACCATGGAACAACATACCCTTTGGAAAAAGTTCTTTCTAACCTCTATTAGTTACTTCTCGGTTCGTGTCGGGAAGGATGAGGGCTTATAGAAGAAACCTGCTTCCACACACTGCACATCACACTGCAAGGGCTTTGGGTTCCTTTGCTTTTATGCCAACTGTTGTGGAAACTTCTAGCAGCATCCTAGCAGCTCCAGGGAAAGTTATTTTGACACATTTGTGTGTACAGCATGTAACAGAGAAAAAGTGCTTCAGGAGCAACTTCTGCATGCAGGAAGGAAAACACAAGAACAAATCCCTAGGAACTGCTCTTTGAAAGAGCCCTTTAAAGACAAGGGCATCATAACAGAGTTATTTCCAACACAGTTAGGCTGCCTTGAACCCAGTGGCTTTCAACCTCATTTGAATTGCCTTGTTACACTAATTGGCATTAACACTGCAAGCTGCCAAAATAACGGCACATTGAGATGAGCCAGAGGTGCAGCCTAGATGTGCATCTCTTTCAACGTGCACCAAGCAATTGTACTGCTTCAGGCAGCCGTGGCTGCTGTGCGAGATGGATCGATTCTGCCTCGCCTGTGTCGGGAAGGAGGTGTCAGGATGACAACCCAATCTGGACTAAATTACAGAAAGCCAACACCTTGCAATGGAGACTGTGGAGCTGTGCTGCAAGTAGGACTTCATGCATTCCTCCACTATAAGCCTTAGCTTTCACTTAGCAAAACAGAAATTTTAGGGCTTTTTCATTCTTTTTCTTTAGAATTAATGCCTTTCTTCTGATCAAGAAGTCTTACAGTATTCTAGCTGAATGACTTGTTTACTCTAACTTTTAACTGAGAGGTATGGCGCTGAAGTATAATCAATGCTCACTTTTGAAACTCTACAATTTTAATTACCATTTCCAGACACCCTCTATCACCTGTTTTATGTACAATCAATGCTGACCCCATGAAAGGAAAGAACACTCACATTTTGGAATACAAGAAGTTTGCTCTTTAAAAAGAAAACAATCAATTACTGATCATCTAACTACCTCTGTGTGTGTAACTATCACTCTTCTGTTATTGCAGATTAGACAAATGATTACATCCCAAGAAAACAAAAATGCTATAAAATTATTCTTCCGATACATTCAGTATAAGAATTTACTTGAGGTTCTTACAGTTATAAATGTGTATTTTTTTGAAACCTATTCAAAGCATTGTTCCCTACAAAGCAACTGCGGGGAAAAAAACAAAGAATCTTGAAACACCAAAATTTGATCAATATGGTTTGACACTGCTTCCTTCTAAATCATTCTTAATATGCTGAGATCTGAATGTGTGTTGACACATCAAGATACCGTTGTGTGAGAGTTGTCACGTACTGAAAGAAAACTGGTTCATATATGTACTCTGGTGTTAGGATGTTGTACCAGATCATGTCTTAAGTAGCTCCTCATTCCCAGATTTTGGGTTTGGGTATTTCTTTTTGTTTGGTCAGGGATGGGGGTTGATCTGTAATCTTTTTAAAGACATTACCATGTCTCAGCTTCATAATAAATACTTCAATATCTTTGACATTCAAATGGTATCCAATTCAAAGGTGTTTGAAGTCCCATCATCCCCTTTCCCTACAATGTTAAGTGCAGTCCAGTCATAGGAAAAAAGAAAGAAAAAACATGAAAGAGATAAGAGCAAGTTTCCTCCCTGGTAGGAAGTTTACGAGTGAAGAAGACAGCAGTGATGTCTTGTGCTGCCTGATCAGCAGGCAGTCACCAGCTCACACTAGAAAAGCCGGAGTACTCGTCTAACCTCAGCCTGTCTGGGCTGTGCAGTAATATCCCACTCTTTACCTTCTCCTCTTGCTACAGCACTGAACCTTGCATGTTAATCCCTAGAATTTTCCTTATTTAATAAATGCATTAAATTCTATTGATTTTTAGTGACTATGAAAGGTCAATTCAAAACAAAGCAGGAACATTTTGTAATGCACAGGGCTGTAAAGAGGGGGGAAAAAATCCTAATGAGAATAAGGAGTTACTGTGCAGATTGAAGGACGCCTCAGCCAGTCAAGTTGATCTCTCAGCTGCATGGATGTAAGCAGAGAATAACTCCTCTTGGGCCAAAACTTCAAGCAATACTCTCTGTGGCCTTATCCTGAAATTATATTTGCATACCCATGAGACAAATTTTAATCTCAAAATTTTAACTTTCCCATCCCATTCAAACCTATCCACAATGAAAAATGATGCAGTGATTAGAGGCATGCTTAATTACAGTTCAGCAATAAAAGTTTATGAACCAACATTTTATCCTAGCCTGTGTATTGTCTTATTTTTATATATTCATAAATATGCAAAGCCATTAAGATGATTATTAATTGCAGCAGAATACAATTAGATGGCTTTCAGCAATTCTAGTCTTTGAAACTATAATGTGTATTCACTGATTTTTCAGCGCCAGTCTCCAATTTTTTAGATTTTGTAGGATCTCTGTTATCATGATATAAAGAATGTTCTACTTAAATTGCACTGCTGCCTAACAGAAAGGACACCTATCTATTACTAAATTAAGCTCAGCCACGTAGTGAGTTGTCATTTTATAAAACCTTCACAAAACTGATTACCTGTACAGCCTCACTCTCTCTTCACAGTATTAGCAAGTCACATATTCTTTTTGACACAAAGTTATTATCTTTCCCTTCCCTCAAATAATTTCTATCTTTTAATAGACTTTTTATGCCATTGATACTTAATTTCAAAACTAATCTATTTAAAACATTCCACTCTGCACTCTACATGTGTCCCTCCCCCCACCCACCGCCCCCCCAAAAATGATGCTGTGCCTGCATTAAGGGAGAGACCATTTATAAAACTATGGACATTTTACTCTATGAAACACCAAAAATCAAGTTAGCAGTCTGCCTTTTCAGGAGTTACTCCTCCAGAAAGGAAAACTCTTTCCAAAGGTCAGCAGCCTGGCCTCACTGATGTTTACTGCACTGACTTCACGAGCAGCCACTTACAGGATGGTTTGAGCATCTCGCTTCAATAAGTGGTGGCAGGCTTCATAACGGGCAGGATATTGTTACAGCTTGCAAGAACTGACATTAACTTTTAGCCAAAGTCATAGATTTTACCTCTAAAGTGATCATTTGCTTTTGATTGTAAGTCCTTAAATCATTTGAGTCTAACCTGACCTTACTCTCAATACTGTGCTTCTCTCTACCACACACTGCTGCAGGTGTTGGTCCCTGCAATACTAATTTAGAAAGATTTTGTCCAATTATATTCTTATCTTCTTTACTCAACTTGCTAATGGAGAGGTAACTCAAGGTGATGAAAAAAGAAAAAACAGTTCTAGGTCAACACCAAGGCTGAAGTTAACACTAAACAAGTCAGCACACTTGTGATGGCAAGAATCAGTTGCCAGCCATGCATCAAACCAGCAGCAGCAGCAATGCTCATGCTATTGGCCTGTGCCATTCAAGCAAAGTGACTCTGCAGGAGACATGAGATGTGGCAAGTGCTCCTAGAGATCTCCTGAAGTCTCTCACTGAACTCTGGGACGGTTTTATTAGTTTCTAGTTTGATAAGAGTAAAGCAACCTGAAGGCTTATCTGAGCAGGTAAGCACTGGACTTCAAAACTTCACAGCGTTAGGGATGGTACTGCTCTCTGCATGCCAGGCAACTCTTATTTCTTCCAGAAATCCTCAGACCCTCAGCTGCATATAAAATCCAGGCAGCTAACCTACTGCTGGTTTTACCTCTGTGAAAACTCAGATGTTCCTAAAATAGTATACAACACCACATCACGTTACACTGCAACGCTACTCAACCTTCATCCTGCAATCCTTCCAAGTGGGGGGGCCCCTGGCACCGGTGCTCAGAGCCTGCTGACAGCACAGGAGCCACCCAAAGAGGTGTGATTTCAGGATGAAGGATTTAAGGAGGTGGTTTTGAGAGCCCTGTATAGGTATAGCAGGAGAAGGGGCTCACAGCTGCCCTGGTATGGTAGTTCACTCTGCCTTGAGATCTAATTATGCTTTTTCCCTGGTATTCAGTCAACACCATGGTCAGATGCACTGATACAGACCCGCTACCTCATTCGAGACCACACTTTAAATTTGGGGTTGTAAAACAGTATCAAAAAACATCACATCTCAGTCCACTTTTTCATATTGCACAATTTCTCCTTGCATTATTAAAAAGATTAACAAAGAAAATAGACTAAAGCACAGACCAAGATTTGGGAAAGATGGGAGAACTGCTGGAGCCAACACCAGCGCTGGCAAGCTGACCTCCTTATTTTGATCTCTCTAACCACTGATTTATAGCATGCACCCAGCAAGGGTAAAGCATTCACCGTGCTGTCTCCATGCAACTGCCACAATGTGAGGACACCCCATGCACAACACTCACAAGCCAACAACAGAGGCTGTCTACTGCCAGCGAAGGTAGATGTTCTGCTGTGCAAACCTTCCACCTCTGCATTTCACAGATCCACCAGCACTCAGATCCCTACTTGCTTCCAGCCATTATCATAGCAAGATGATTTCATCCATCTAAAATACATGAGATGAGTAAAAGCAGTGATTAGCTAGCAGGAGGGAAGTGTATTAGCAGACAGCATCCCTACTACAACAACTGTTTTTTGCTGAGTAATACCAAAATACCAGATTTATTTTCAAATTTTATTTAGAACCTCCAAATTAATACCGCAGTTAACTACAAAATTGACAAGTATGTTTTACTAGCTGTTAAGACTTTGATAAAAAATATAAACTTAACACCAAGCTCTCAAAATAATATGAGAAATAAGGATCTATTAGCTAAGAGGCTAATACCACTAAAACTTTTCACACTGGCGTATGAAAATTTAACATAGGACAGAATTGAGCTGAAAATGCATGCTTTAATTAAATTCTAGTGACACAATTTTTTCTGAATCATTTTGGAAAATCAGAAAGATTAAAGCTGAGATCCATTAGTAAGATGGCAAGTTAATATAAACATAATTTCTGCAATTTTTGCTGATTCAATTTGAAAAACATACAAGATTAAAACTAAGACCTACTTATAAGATGGCAAGTGAATACAAACTTATTACTCCTCAAATCACAGGGCTTTAATATGAAAATAATCAATGAGAAATCACATTAAAGCTGCTTTTCACATTCATCAGATTATTCAGAAAAGAAGCCAACAAAATTAAATCCCTCCTGATACAATAATATGAAACAAATATAGTATTTTCCAGATCACAAAAAAATTGCATTCCAAGATACCAGTCAAACCCCAGAATCATACTTGCATTGCTAATCAATGTATTATTAAATTAGACCCAACTATAGAACAAGAGACTGTCCCGTACACTGGCTCCTCTGTATCTTGGCAGGTCTAGATGCTTCTGGGAAATTAGCCAGACTGATTACCGTTACAAGAAATCTTTCCTTTGGCTCTTCAAACCACTGATGTCAGCTCCTTCCAATTTTAAAAGAACGCGTGTTAGATTGCAAATAGGAGCACGCGATGAAGGATTACAGCAAAGCAGGAATAAAGTAAAGGAGGAGTAAAGCTCCTATTACTCCAGTAGGAATCCACACAAATATTTTCACTGGGACAATTAGGTATCTCAGAAGATACAGACCAAAAGTAAGGTAGGTACCTTTTTTCAGATCACTGGCAGAGGGTGGGAAGGGGCCACAGAGGCATCAAGTCCAGCTTCTCCCCCTGCCCACCTACCACAGCCAAAAGTGCAATAAGCCCTAATCCACACCCAAAAATCCACATGCAACTTCTGCTTCACCTTTGCCTCACTGCAGAGAAAAGGCCCAAATATTACAGATGTGAGGAGCCTAAACAGCCAGATACAGCTCACCTCGGAAAGATAAACCACCTAAAATCCAAGATAAACTAAGGAACATCATCCTGACCTCTCTTGGCAAACAAAGAAAAGCAGCTTCTTTATGTCCCAAGACTGGCAACCAGATCTCCACTGGTGGAGTCCAAAGACTACAGCAGAGCCCAGGTGACCTTCGTAGTGCACAGGGGCACATCTGTGTGCTTCAGACTTCAGCAGAGGTTTGCGATGCAACTAGATTCTGCAGTTTATAAAGCACCTAATACTTCCCTCAGCTCCTTGCCCTCCAGCCAAGTTTTGGGGATTTTATTTTTCTGTGATTCTAATAGCATCAAATTAGACACAGGTTCTGGCTGGCAGCCTCGACTGACCTTTATAAAGGCCTGAAATAGATTTAAACTCAACGTCCCTGGCAAAGGAAGCCTGGCACGCTTCTTTCACGTGGTCAAACAGGGTTCAGTCCCAGCAACACTCCCCTACAGACCAGATAGGATGAAAAGAGCAAGTCTTAAAATATGGCTCTGACTTTGAAATCCAGGTGACAGGGCTTCTGGACATACGTATTTGATAGCTCTGTAACACAGCAGCTCTGGTCACCCCTTGAAAAATTAATCAAAGTTTCCACAAAGACGTGCTTTTCCACTTCTGCCTTCATAACCTTGCTGAAGGGGTCTGTGGGTTCCAGCAACCAGACCCTTTAGAGGGAGCGGATAGATTGAAGCAGACATGGCAACTCCTGCAGCCTGGAGCTACCAAAGTGAGTTTCCTTCTCTCTTTTTTTTAAAAAAACCCCTGCATAATTAAATAGTGAGTGTCAAATCTATCCACAGAGCAAGCAGCACTCAGAATGTATAGCTGTGTGCTTACGTAGAATAATTAGCTACAAAAAAAGTCAGCTCCTCAGAAAAATAACACAATGGGGTTAGTTAACTTTTTATAAAGTCAAGAGGAGGAATCATTAATAATTTAGTGATTTAAATATTATTATCCAACTTAAACTTGAAAATGCTGCAAATAGGTTGCCCAGTGTATCACGGATGAGCAGGGACCAATACCAGGTTCACACCGCAACAGTGTACCCATCAGACCCCCACACGGGACTCCACCTCTGCTCCACTGCTGCAAATGTGCATTCATTTACTGAACATAAAATATTCAGGGGAACATAAAACATTTAGATGAATCCCTACATTGTGCAGCCCTGTGCAAAATGCCTCCAGGGATTTCTCGTCTTCCGTCAATTTAAACCATGGAGGAAGAGGAAGAAGGCCAACAGAGGAAGGCAGCCAACAAAGTCTCGGCCAGTTGTTGAGATGAGCATGATGTGCCCGGCACTCCTCTCCAAGCACAGACTGCAGGAGTGGGGCTGTCACCATGGCAGAGATTTCTTCAAGCACCTTCCTCTCTACAACTTTGATTGTAGTAATTACACTCAAACATGTGAAGAATTAATACAGCTGTTTCACAGACCAGGGCAACCCAGAGCTGAAGCAGGACATTTGTTTACCTCGAGCCTGACGCTTTGCTTTTATTGTGCAATCTTCTACTTTACTAACTCAAATTGAGAGTAGGGAAGCCCTAAAATGAACCTGCAAGGAAACCACTTGAAAACCATCGCACACCACTAACAGAACAAATATAATTCCATTTCAGGAAGAGATGAAAAGGGGCAAATATAATGGGAAACAACTGTTTCATACCAGCTTGTGGAACATCCAGCTGTGTCAGGGAGAAAGGGCTGTGCAGCCAGGTGGGTACTTGTTGCTGCTCCAGTAATCAAATAAAAATCCACCACTTGCAGGATCGCACTGTTTTGGCTATCTTTTAATTTACTGTGTTTTTTAATCACCCTTAAATCATCACATTACCACCTTAGAGCACAAACTTTAGTTCTTCCATACCTTACAGCAATGCCACATGCAGATTGTACACATGCACTTGGTATCTCGTGTGCTTCCCATCATAAGTAAGTTTATTAGAGCAGTCCTTACTCAAAGCTCAGGGCCACACTGTACCAAGTCCTGTACAAACAAGCAAAATAGCATCTGTCTTGGGCAGTTCCCCACCTCATCATTTGCTCCTGTCCACATTTATCTTTAATTCAACAAGGTGAAACCTGTTCCTGTATCTGGTGCAGCACTGGACATGACATTGGTACTTAACAGCTCCTCTCATTTTGTCTAATTTGAAATTTGAAATCCACAAAATAGATCTAAGTTTTAAGCAAGCTTTGCTTTCAAAAAGTTTGAAACTGAGTAAGACTGCATTTAAAAAACAGAGAGAAAAGGTCTACAGGGGACAGACTGAAAAAAAAATAAAAAGAGGCTATAAGAAAGGGGAATCGTATGACAAATGTAATTGAAGCCAGTCTCTCAGAATGAGTAAAAACCATCCAGCAAAAAAGACTGTGTAAAGTAAAACTGAAGTGTGATAGTCCTGTCACCTTTGGGCCTTCAAGAGATGAGTAATGAAAAGTCCTGGATTAGAGATCATAGAAAACAGGGCTGGAAGGGACGTCACGAGGTCATCCAGTCTATCTCCATGCCCCAAGGCGGGAGTAGCTCTACAGATATCACTCCTGACAGATGTTTTTCTAACCTATTCTTAGAGGCCCAAAATGATGAAGGTGCCACAGCCCCGTAAGCAATCTAATGCAGTATTTCATCCTAGAAAGTTTTTGTCACTAAAGTAAATCTCACTTGCTGCAATTGAAGCCCATTCTTTCTCGTCTGATCCTCCAGGGACAAGAAGGGTGTTCCCCTTCCCCGCACAGCAGGAGAACAACGCAGCCGTACCTTGAGTGACTCAACCTTGGTGGTGTTTTGATTCTTCATACTGCTGCTGTTGTTACTCTACTTAGTTTGTAATACTGATTTTTTGGAAGGGATACTGAAGGTTACATCATGGTAACAGGACAGAAATTTTAACTGATCTGTCTAAAAATGGTTGTTCTTGAAAAAGATCCTCTCCTTTCTAAAGGTGAAGGGAGAATCACAATTCTTCCTCCCATGACCATTGTGTTTGTATCTCTGAGAATATTAGGGCTGTTTTGTCCAGCAATTCTCATCGCTCTGAACCTTTCACTTTCAACCCACAGGCTCTTTCCAGCACACAACATTCAAACATGGGAGAAAAAAAAAAAAGAAAGCAGCTGTCCACCATGATTTCAAGTGGCAAGTCTCTAGGTAATGACAGGAAAAAGGCCAAGTACTCCAGTCAACTGAAAGACATTAGCTTGATGTAGATACTGCTAGGCAAATTACTATGGATTGTATTACATAGAACCTCTTTGACCTGTAATGTTATGGCATTAAAAATGGGTCAAGCAGGCTTTTGAGAGCAAGGAAGCAGGAGCTGGTAAAAGATATGTTCTCTTAATAAACATGAAATTGTAAACCAGTTCTCTCTGGATATTTATGCAAGACAACAACATGATGGGAATGAAGGCTGTGAGGGTCTTTTTATTTATTCAGTGGGGTTTTCTGTGCATTCAAATCTAAAGCTGTCACATCCTCAAGCTGTTCTCCCCAAATACATGGACAAACACCTTGCCTATGACAAGAACTCGGATTTTGCTTTATCACATCTGTCCGAGAGCTAAAGTACTTCTAAAAACCACTAAATATCTTGGAATTCATAACTTTAGTAATGCTACCATCAGAAGACTTCCTAGGAGTATTTCTGACAATAAACAGTCATTTTTTTGCTTATGAATCCAGTGACCTGCTCTGTTTCCTAATGTCAATTAAACATCCAAGGAAAAGGAAGAAGTTACACTTCTCTCATGCCTTTCAGCCAAAAGCTTGTCCCCTTTCCTGAGCCTTTTGTAGTCTAGGCAGATCTCAACAGCATTACCAGCCAAGGGAGAGCTCTTGCTTAAGGAGCTGTCTGCCTAAACTCCTCAATTTATTAGAGCCTACAGACACTAGGGAACAAATGGGTGCAGTCAGCATAGATGAGTTGCAGAAGAAATAAAATAAAAAACATCCATTATACACACAAGCCTTGACTGCAGAATTCAAAAATACACACAAAAAAAGCGCACACTCATTAATCATTAATTATAGCACATATCTCTTAAAAGCTATACATTCATTTTACCAATCTGAAGGTCACATCCAAGATGATACAGTCACTCAATCCCACAGCTTCAAAACACAGAGTACCAAGTATCCCCCCTTCTGGATCAGTTCCCTCCTCTGATCTCTTCACATACATTGGCTTAGTGCAATTAGGAATACGTATTTAGCAGGATTGAAATTAATGGACCTACATAAAAGAAGTGCCTGGCTCTATAAGCAAGCCAAATGGCAAACTCCTTAATAAGGAAAAATTCCCATTCAAAGTAATGGGAAGTCTTGGCCCTTTCAAATAGATTTTTAGAAGAAAGCTGTTTCTATTTCAGTACCAAAGCAAGTAGCCAGACTTTCAAAGTAGTAACTCCACTCTACATGCTCACTAGGTGCTAAGATCTTATGAAAAATGTAACAAAAAGTGGGCTTAAAATGTGCTGTGGTGTTTAAAGACTGATCTTGAGTCATCTGGGGAAAAAAAATAAATAGAAAAAAACAAACCTAAACTGCACTTATAGTCTGGTTTCCTTGTTTCGAAGTGGAATTCTTTCACTGATCCAAAAATTAGACTTGCCCTAGTGTTCCACCGTTTCCAGCTAAGAAAAACAGAGAAAATGCAGCTGTCATGACACCTACAGAAGCTTGCATCCCACTTTACTTGAGTATCAAGTTTTAAACTGAATGTTGACATGCACAAGAATTAGACATTTAAAAAAAAAACCAAAACAAAAAAACGTGAAATCACTCTTGATATGGTCTTCAAGTTCTTCTCAGTCAAAACTCACATTTGACTCAATTATGACTCTTAATTATCAAGTAACCTTTCAAAAATTAACAAAAGAAAGCAATACTAAAGGCTATGGATGTTACAAAAAGAAACAAGAATAATGTTGCTGGGTTTTTGCTGTGTTGGATGAGACATTAGTCTGCCAGGGGCATAAGAAGTGGAAATGCACTTTTATATAAATCTTCTTTCCTTGCTTGGACTATTTTAAAATTACTCCACTACAGTGTATATTAACCTAGCCATCAACCTCCCTGTAGTCAGCTCTCTTTTTACAGCTTATTAGGAACACAACCACCGTGGAATGACCAAATGACGGTTAATACCATTGTGCTCTCCCTTTGTTTGTTAAACACACAGACAGTTCACACTAGAAATGGAAGAAAAACAAATTCTGGGAAGCAAATCCTCTGTCCTTGCCATCATATATTCAAACCTTTGTGCTAGATATGACAGATGAGCAGACTTCACTCGTTTTCAGTGTGGCAGCACCTCCATTTGCCTTGGCCAGAGGTTACCTCACCAAATCATGGACAAGCACCTGCGAACTGGAGCTCTTTTCTCCCCACTTCCCAGCTAAAACAACTTTTAAACACATTTTTTCAGAAGCTGGAGTCCGCACAGTTACTGGTTAATCTACAACAGATCAAGGGATCAGGTAAGGAGCACACTCCATACTTATTCAAAAACACCCATTACTATTCCTTCCTCATTTTACCTCTTTCTTCCTGCGCTATCAAAAAGCTGTGCTCAATACTGACCAAAGGTGCAGTTACCCTGCTACACATGTAAATATTGCACTTCATTTTGGCACATTAAAGTTACAAGTTGTAACTAGAACAGATTCCTCTGTCCCAGAAAAGTATGATTATGTGAATACACAACAATGCTCAAACCCAAGAGCTAAAAATCTTACCCATTTCTCTTCCAAACCGTATGTTGCATTCAACATTTTTCATAATTTTTCTACCCTCCAGCACAGGTAGCCGTATCCTACTTTACGAGTGTGTAGGGAAAGTTCAGCATTTAGCAGTGGTAAGAAAATTGTTTGATCCTTGAGAGAAGGTGCTACAGAAGTGCATTCAACACAGTTACAATTCAATCCGCTTTGTTGTAGTTGAAAGAAAACAAAGTGCTTTCATCAAAGTGAAAGCCAAGATTTGTTTATTTTTATATGTGTGTGTGTATAAACACACACACTTAAAACTTTAGGAAGTGAAATCTCTAAGGAGAGTGCTGGCTTGTAAGGACAAGCACAAGGCAAGTTGTGCAAGGTATACAGAAGCATACTCTATATAGAAAAGAATGATTAAAGGAACTTGCTTGTACTATCATAATTTTCTTCCTGGGATATGAACAAACCAAAAGCAAAGCAATTAAATATTTACCTTGAGAAAAAAAAATTAAATGGGATTGTGCATAATCCTCTGAGTTGCTACAATGAACATGCCTACTTTACTCTGACCAAGAGAAAACAGGCATTTTTTTCCTCCAACAGATGCACTAGAAAAAAATGCTGGTAAAGTTAGAATTCAAAGAAACAAAGCTCCCTCACACAGTACTCTCCCTATAAGAAAAAAAAACAAAAACCAAAACCAAACCCAAACAAAACCCCACACACTCTGTAATTAAATAAAGGTAAACAATTTGGAAGGTTCATTGTAAATTGTACTGTACGCCGGGTGATTTGTCATTCTGACGAGCTTCCAAAGGAGCGAGCCTGCAACATGTGCTCTCACCCTCTTTATCTCAGACTTTTGCATAATGCAAATTGCAGAGCAAGGAGGCTCAGTTCTCCCATTTAAATTACGCAGTATTGATGTTTTGTCTCTGGAAGTTTGGTACACAGTGTGAAAACTTGCTAGTTACACAAAATAAGGCAGAAGAACTGGTTCAGGCAAGCAAATTACATATCTGCTCCCTTCTGACCTCCAGCATCTCAGAAAGATTGGGTGGATTAAAGAGCCCCTGGCACTGTTGCCAGCAGATTTCCCTGAGCTCCTCAGCCTTGGCAGTTACATGGGGCAACTTCACACATGGATGGACCATTCCTGAACAATCTTTCTAATGCAGTAGACACAAATAGGCTTTCCTCCAATACTAGGAAAGCACATCCCACATGTTTGTTTCTTCTGAATAATATTCCTGCAGACAAACCAGCAACGTCTCTGGAGGCGAGTTTCTTTCCAATAGCGACACTGCTACTCTTATGTGGAGATGTACAGCGTGAAGAGTAAAGCCAGCGTGGGAGTGACTAATTGTCCTACCCTAAAACTTGCCCCAAAACAACCCAAGGACAATGCAAGACCTCAAAGTTGGCTGAGCTAGGACCTTTCCAAAATTCTTGGTTTAAATATTTAAACATTTCAACACTTCCAGTGATGCCCGTTTCCCCAGTGGTAGAAACAAGAGGGAAGCATCTTTACTATTTTTGATGTGTACCAAATAAACACATATATTCCCCGATTTCAGAACAAAATTGCACCAGTCTTTATCCCCAAGAATTCAGGAAAGGACAGAACGGATGAAAAGTAAGAGCAAAAGCCATCAAAAGTTAACCTCTGAGATCAAAAGGAATGGTGCCATAGGGAGCATCTCTGCCCAGTCCTTGAAATCTCAGCACTTTGCTCAGAGATTTAGTGCCGTATATACTCAGCAGTACATATGGTGTTGCCAAAGTTTGTATTTTTAAATAAATATAGGCCAGAAAGTACAGATTTCCTTAACTCTCTAGTGGCTTCAATTATGCAGTATTGCAGTCGCCATGTAAGCAGTATTTCCAGAACTTTAGCATTTGACATTTTGAGATAAAATGTCATGAACAGAATTTGTGAACCTCTCTCACTTTGCCCCCCCTTAGAATTAAAATCCTCAGAGGCATCAGATTACTGCTTCAAACTATCCCCTTCCTCTTTCTTTAAACTCAGGACTGAAGACCAGACAGACTTTAGTGGCATCTTCGCAAACAGTTTGCTGTAAGTTTTATTTAAAAAGAGTTTTTCTTCTCCAGTGCTGCCTGCTACTAGGCTAAACAACAATTTTTCTCCTCATTAGGCCCTGCAGATGGAACCAGTCTGGTCCATCAGCAGGACTCTCCACTGGCTGCTTGCTTCCCCTGCCTTGCCTCTTCCCAACTCAGGACCACAACAGTTTCTTTGAAAAAAATCAATGCCACCTGCTTAGGTCAGGACCACGCTTTCTTCTAAATTATGCCAAATCTCAAAGGCCTTAAATTAGTCACTCCAACTTATGGCTTCCTTCAATTTTACCTCCTTATGCTCATCCTCCTCAAATCTATCTTCATTTTCTCTTATGCCCTGAGCAAGAAATGACAGGCAAATAGAAGGCACAAAAATAAATAACTTCCAGTGCTATGAACTTCTAGACTGCCTTGAATGTGAAGCAGGGATATAAGAAATTATTTTGTCAAATTAAGCCAATTATTATGGGGAGTTTAATGGTGTCGTGGTCTAGGCCCCGCTGGCAACAAAGAGCCACACGTCTGCTGTTCACTCCTTGGTGGGATGGGAAGGAGAAAATATAAAGAGAAGCTCTTGGGTTGAGACAAGGACAGGGAGGGATCACTCACGGATTACAGTCATGGGGAAAACAGACTCGACTCGGGGAAAAAATCAATTTAATTTGTCACCAATCAAATCAGAGCAAGGCAATGAGATACAAAACCAGATCCTGAAAAATCTTCCCCCACTCGCTCCCTTCTTCCCAGGCCCAAATCCCTTTGCTCCTGATTTCTCTGTCTCCTCCCTACAGCCCTTCAGGGGGACGGGAAATGGGCGTTACCATCAGTTTTCTGCTGCTCCTTCTTCTCCTAGGGCAGGACTCCTCACACTC
>VZRW01003619.1:0-103049 GCA_013398125.1 Aegotheles bennettii
TTGTGAGGCTGCTTTCAGCTGCTCTCACCAAGCTGCTGCCACTAAAAACCCAAGGAAGAAGCTGCTAGGGTAGCTGAGCTGGAACCAGGGTGATCATCAGGTCTCCCTTGGCACCAAGTCCTCTAAGAGAGGGAAGCTCTCAGCAGCACTGATCTAAAGCTGACCCCCCTGAACTGTATTAAGAGGCAGTCCCCAAATTTACTACAGAATCAAAGCAATACTAAAATCTCTCATAGGAATATACCATTTTCCCCCTTATATCATTCAGGTTACAGTGCATCCACATATGTTTTCCAGAAAAAATACTAGTCTTTTTATCCTTCTAATAAAGCTAGTAATTGCCATCTAATTGTAATTATAAATTTTAAATTACTTTTTATATTATGTGTCTATAATGTAACTGTGCTGAAGATTTCAGAATAGACCGAACTAGACAGGGTGGATGATTTTTTGTGCTGTATATTTTCAAACCTTAATAGTATCATTTGCATGCTAAAGAAATGAAATTTTGATTTTACAGAGGCCACTAAGGATTAATTTAATGATTTGGGTAGAGTTTAGACTGTTTCCCAGGGGGAGTGAAGGTTAAAAGGTACATCTTGCTAAATATTTAAAATCCTCAACCTTTTTGGTATAGATCCAACTGATTTGAAGTTCACCATTCTGTTACTACCATTTCTGTAGCTAAGCTTTAACTTGCTTAAAATTTATACTTCTGATCTATAAATCCTGAGATGTTGTACATGACTGACTTTTTATGTAGTGATCTATAATAACATTTTAAACCTTTACTTGATGCATTTTCAATATCCTTACTAAATTCCCTGAGACCTTCTGTTCCCATTGAGAAGAGGCAAGACTTTTCTCTGCAGTAGTGCCTTTTCCCTTTCAGTTCAAGATACAGCCCCAGTCATAACCAAACAAATGTAGCTGTTGAATAGTTTATTCCAGCAGCTCACAGAAAAAAAAAATGGGTAACTGATTGGTAAATATGCATTCTGTATACGTTGATTACTTGACATCTAGTATTCTACGCACACAGTCAAAACACAAAGCCAGTCCATATGCATGAAGTTTTTGTCAGCAAAACACACTTAGTAGAGCATCAGGTTTCTTTTCCTAACAGATGAATTCTCCTTTCACTATAAATGATACATTACAAGGGGTCTGTCAAAAATACAACTAAACTGAGTCGTCTTGTAAATATGCCCAGAGGACATCTGTAGATTAGTTTACAAGGAATATACAAGTCATATGTACAAGCAAGAAATCATCTTCTTGAACACAGGCAAAGATCTCATAAAAACAAGGAGAAAGAATATTTGGTTATTCAGTAAAAACACTGAAAAACAACAGCCCCAAGAAAAAAGATGCCTGTTACAGCTGATTTGCACCACAGAAGGACATTACCATGTAACACCTAGTATTGATACTCATGTACTCCAGGTGCACAGGTCTGGTGTTTGCTCAGTAAGTCTTTGTTTTTTTCAAATGCTATCTTTTTTTGACCTTTAATGTCTCAGACACGGTCAATTTTTCAGATTTTGCGGCTTTCATGCCTTCTTATTCAGAGTTGTTTTTTTCTAATAATAAGCTGAAAAGTCTACAATTTAGTCTACTATGCTTAGTCTTTGTGCAGAGTTTCAAGATGATTCTCTTTTGACAGCCTGTACCTCTGTGAAGTCCTTAGGAGTTACACTTACTGAATTCACTGGGTGAACACTGCAGGGTGCCATGCTGAGTAAGATACAGATGCATTATTTATAGAGGAAGGTGCCCCTTCAGCAATAACATCACAAAGAGAATCCATCCCTGTAAACATGTTATCCTATAACATATCCTATTTAAAAGATATCCCCTACCAGAATTCCAGAATCAAGAAAATTTGGCACAGTGCAAAGATAAGACTTCGCTGTTTTTCAGATGCTTTTGGAAATCCAGCTGGGTGCATACCTACCTCTTCTAAAAATATTTTTCTGGTCTTACCGCCCCCAAAGTAGCATAAAAATATACTGTCATGTGAAACTGAAGTACAAGTACGTGATATTGTATATATTATTATTAATATTTTATGTGCAATATTAAATATTTAGTATAAAATAACAACATAGTTCTAGTGTGCTGATCTAAAACATTGATCAAAACTAACACACTATTTGAAATACAGGCATTGTTATTGAATTCTATGGCACAATAAGTCCATGTAAGTTCCCAAATACTGATTTCCATACATTTCTACTCACAGCAGCAGCCAAGGGCAAATGTGAGGACCATCCTTCCATGGCTGAAAGCATAAGCTTAACTGGAACAATCACGATGCTTTTGAATCGTCTTTAAAATCTGTCAGAAATTAAGATGATTGAACTTTAATATTTTCATTCTTACCAAGATTTCAATTTTACTTCAGAAAATATATTCCTGGAATAACTTTTTTTTTAAAAAAAAAGGTTTTGATGACAGAGTTTATCATACCAAGGAAATTCAGGATATAATCACTAATTAATTTGTAGCAATCAATTTTAAATAGTTTAAGATTATTGGCAAAGACATACTGTTGTTATATGTTTTCTCCTTCTAATGCAACATATTTCAATTCTTTGTCTTGTCATTAAAATGCATACTTCTAGAATTATTTTTTAAAAAATAAAAAATACCTTTTTCTTTAAAATGCTCAGGCATTTTGATTGCCAGAATTTGATTCAGCTACAATATGCTGTATGTTATACCTTGATAAAGTCCATGAGCCAGAAACTGCAACAAACAGAATCGCAAGTTGAGTCATGAGAGAGGGCTGAAGTAAGTGGTTTAAGAATCTTTTACTTTCCAAAAAAATAAAGCCTGCTTCTAATTTCCTGACTGAAGTCAATGTGATTTGTAGATAACACATCAGGGAGGAAATTAGGTTAGAAAAATCAATGGCTGTTTATGGATACTAAAATGAAAATAAAACTTTCGGGGAATAGAGACGTAGGGCAAGCTTCCAAAACTGCCCTATTAAGAACTTTTGGACCTAGAGTTGCCTTTATTTAAACAGTCAGAGAAATATGCTTGCTCCTGTCCTTGGCAGAGGCAACAACAACATCCACTGGCCATTTAAATTAATCTCAACTGTGTAATTCCTTTAAAATACAAATTCACTTCAAAGAATAAATAAATATAAACAAACTAGATCTGATTGTCTCCCTACTTACAGCAATGGAAACTAGGACTAGTCTTGTTAAATGCAGGTAGACTGCAGAAGATGAAAGCCTGACACGGTCAAACTTACTACCTGATCAGTAACATTGCAAAAAAAAAATAAAAATTAAAAAAACAGAACCCCAAAAGACCCACCAAACCACCCCATGTGCACAAAAGCAAAGCTTTATTGCACTGTGTTGAGACTGCCAGAAATACCTCTGCAGACCTAGAAATGTTTTCATAGAAATCATTGCTCTAACCTAAAATCGGTTATCAGCACTCTCATTTTCAAAGTGCTGTCTGCTCTGGTCAGCAACTGGTAGAGCTGCATGCACCTAATTCTAAAAGGGACACAGAGTAAGCCAGAGTTTGCACTCCATGAGCCAAAACTGTGACTCACTCCAGCAGAGTAAGTCCCAGCTTTATTCCAAATTGTCCTTGTCTGCTTTAGAAAATTAAGTAAAACTATCCTAATTGCTTATAACGAATACCTGAGATATAAGGGTGTAGATAAGCCTCCAACAGCCAACTAGACTCAGGATTAGTGGGGAAACACCCTCCCCCTTCCTCCCTCTCAGGTGTTTTCCACAGAAACTGAAGCTTTTGTGTCTTTTAAACTCTGTCTGGACATGTATTCCCTCCTCCTGATTTTATAGTTCACCCTGCTCCAGTTCTACTGAATAGAGAGAACCATAAATTTAACCAACGTCTGTTCAATTCCTGTATTTAAAGAACATAAAAGGAATCAAGAAACCAACTCTCAGTTCTGTGTTACTCACCTTCTCTAAATGCAGAAGCACATTGCAGAAATTGAATGCTTCATGACAAGGATTCAGAATTACTGAGAGCTCAGCCACACATGACAACTCCTAACAATAACGTTAGCAACTGAGAATGGAAAGTGTAATCTGTTATATTTGAAATATTGTGTCTGTATTCAGCTTTTGCATTTCATTTCTGTTGCAAAACAATGTTTTGCAAATTTGTTTTTAAATTACTGTATACTGTGGATATTTCTGTTAAAATATGCTCAGAACTGTGTCATTTATGATGAATGCACTTCTGCCTCTATGAGAACATAGAAGCATGCATGTTGTGAATAAAAATACTAAACAAAATTTAGCAAATTCAAAATAAACGGTGATTTGAAATGCTTGGGGGAATAAAATGTCATAAAGACCAAGATCTGCTGCTTTTATGAAATAATCCTCCCATTAAAATGTCTATTTACTGTTCTGCAAGACATAGATTGCATCAGCGCCTCCATTCCAGATAACAGCTGCACATTTAACATCACTTATTTGTATAAAAATATATCGTCAAGCTTTTGAATTCATTTGACAGACTTATTGTCCAATGATGTATTGTTCAACTGAAATTGATTAGCAAACATATCAGATTCATATAACCATTTAATCAGCTCAAATGATCAGTCTTTTCCACAGCCTTCTATTGTAATAGTCAACAAAAAAAACCCCAAACAAACCCCAAACAAACCCGAACTGTTGCTAAGCTAGACCTGGACCAGAGATGGGAGACTTTAAGTGAGTTTTAGAAACTCCAAATCTTAAAAAAAATAAAAATCTAAGTAGATATATATAAATCACAGACATTTAGACTGCACAATGGCTGATATCCCAAATTGGATGTAGCAAGTTCAGCACCTCTTACTCCTGAATTGATGTATAAAGATAGTATAGAAACACTGTAAAGTAAATTAAAAGTTTCTGATTCCAAGATTCCTTGTGTAAAGAAAAGTAATCATTATAGGGAAGCTGACTCTTAAGTCTAATAGGAATGAAAGAAATTTATGACGCTCCATTGTCATCACTAGCAGCTACAGCACCAATGCAGTAAAATCAGACTACTAGGTAACTTAGCACCTAACAGGCTGGAACACCAAGAAGCAATGAAACAGGATAGCTTGGGCCTTGTAAAACCTCCTTGTTTTGATTTTTTGTGCTTTCTCTTATAAAATCATTAAAACATAAAGGAACACTATAAAAAAAGATGACTGGAAGACATCTCAAGTAGTCATCTACTGTACTACTACTGGGCTCCACCATCAGTCCTGACAGGTTTCTGTTCTGAAAGTCTCCACCACTGAAATTCCACAACCTACTAAGATAATGATTCCCCATGTCAAAACTATCTAGTTTTGACATGAACAGGATTCATCCCCATGCCTAATGTCAGTCCTTTCTTGCTTCAATGTAAAATGATTATTTCCTGTCCTATTCACTCTGGACATGGAGAATGGATCATTCCCTTCTGCTTTGCAGCAGCATTTTTTATCTGTGAAGATATGTGCCTCTTCAGTCTTATCTTCCCCAATTCATTCCATGTTTCTTTGTAAAGCTTGTATTTCTATATAACCAACAGTTCTCTTCTGTAGTATCTCCATTTTTATCTGTTTCTATCTTGAATTGCAGTGTGCAAACAGCCGCACTGCAGCTGAGGCTTGCTTAGTAACTCAGAAAGATTACGTCATACATCTGGCAGGGTGTATTTCTGCTTGTACCAGTTTCAAAGCTTTATCTGGATCATGTTTCCCCAAGACTGCTTATGACAATTCTTTACAGCCACAGCAAAAATAGCAAGTTTGCCTTTTTAAGAAAATTAGAGCCATGTTTAGTTCATGATCCACTGGAAGCCCATGACAGCTTCCTGCAGAACTTCTCAGTAGCCAGTTGTTCCTGGCCCTGCTTTCACTCCCACAAAGCATAACCATCAGATTTCATCCATCTTCTTCACAGTATTTCTCCAGTTTTTCAAGGTAACTTTTGGAGTCTATTTCCATCCTCCAACACATCCAAATCCTCTCCCAGATGTGCTCCAGATTTAAAAAGCTGGCATAACATTCTATCCTCTAGCTCATTCATTAAAAGCTAAATAAATGCACACAGAAAAGAATCAGACCCAAGACAAATAACTGAACATTGCCTTCCATTTTGACTCTGGATCACCAAGTGACTCTCTGGATCTCTCTCTGAACCTTTTTCTTTTTCTCTCTCATGAAGTAAGAGATACCATCTGATTTAAAGAATCTGATTAGTTTGTACCCTACTACACTCCTTTCCCGGCTCAGTCAGTTACACCTCCCCCTTACCACATCATCATGTGCCTTGGGTTACTCTGTCCACTGCTCCATAGTGAACCACCACCCCAGTGGTGCTCACATTGTTCTTATCTTTAGCTGTCACCCAAAGATCACTTTCACAGGTATTTTGTCCTCCTTGATCTCTGCCTTAGAACAGAAATATACACATTTGACACACAGACAATGCCTCCTTCCTTGCAGGCATCTTTTTTTTTTTCCTTCAAGGTTTGTCTCTGATTAATAAGTTCCTCATGTATTAGCTAGTATACCTGTCACAAATTACTCCATAAACCCTAATGGTCTCTACTTTCTGTACATCTAATGAAGACATCAAAGGTGATCTGAAGACTGACTTGCTAATCGTTCTCTGTCTCCTGTTTGAGCTTGTCATAAAAAAAAATTTTTTTTTAAATTTAAAAAATCCAATTTTTAGTCCTGGTCTAGGGGCAATCCCACTTACTTCCAGATTCTTATCATCCTGCTGCCACAGATCCTAATTTAAAGCCCTGCACTGAGGTGAGGAAGCTCATGAACATTGGTGTAATTTCCAAGCTGAACCAAGGGATGGTGCTCCAGCAGAAGAGCAAACAAAACTGACTTAAGATAAAGCACTATCACTTTAAGTGGTTATTCACCATCTGCTGCTTCTCTCTGCTTTATCACACCTGACATATGAATGAAAAAAAAAATGCAGTAACACACAGAAATGAGAGAAAATTAGAAGGAACTCAGTGGTCACAACCCCCTAGTCACACATGCATTACAGGATTCCATTAAAAGTTACACTAGCATGATATTATTTACATCACTTCTGCATTTAGTTATTCACTGAATGAATGAGGTTTATAGTATTAGTTTTCAAATCAATGAAATTCCTTTCTTGTTAAAAATGGGAAGAAAAAAATTTCATATTCAGGGGATATTTTGGAAAATGCATACATAGATATTTACTAGATATTGGTATATTGACTAAAAAATGAGGTGTTCATATATAAGGTATATGAAAAGATTTATTGGCACTAAGTAAGGACAAAAATATTGATTCTGTACATCACAAGCAAGTTTAACCTCCTGCTACATATACTTCCACAATGTCCATGAAGGCATATGTGATAAGCTCTGTATCCAAATTCTTCTCCCATTACTTTTGTTGGGCTTTTCTAAGGAAAGATCATAACAGAATAATTATGTTATTGGTTGAAACAACATTTTCACCTAGTTCAGAGACTCCACAGATGGACCCAGGATTGAAGTCAGACTTTTAATGAAAACTCACGGGCAGAATACCCCATCTTAAAAGGTTGCAAGAAGAAACTCCTCTTCTTTCCAGAAATTGTGAAGTTCAAGACAGGAGTACCACCCCCACACATATTTCCAGATATCATAAGCATCAAAATAAGCTTCTGCGTCAGCCTTCAAATCTTGCAACTGAAAAACTTTAAAGTAAAATTCTTGCCTTTCATTTACTTGAATCAAAGAAAATTTCGAAGAGCCACAGCTTACATAAACTTAGCTTTTGCCACACAAAATTCTCTACTATATTTCTAAGTCCATTAATGCTTTAGAAGCATGTGCAAAAATATAGCAAAACAAACAGCATTTAAAATGAAGGTTCAGATGCAAAAAAGAACAATAATTTTGTAGTAAAATGACCCTGAAAGTCTGCACACAGGCAAGGTAAATGGAAAAGAAGGCAGAACTTTCTCTGTAATTCTATTTCCATTCAAGTCAGAGGCTTTTTTATAGTATCAGTATTACCTTATATATTGCTTTTTCCTCACATAGGAAACTAGCCTGGGGCTGATAGAGACATTACTTATACATGAGGTTGAAGAGTGAAGGCACCAGCCCTGCCATGAGCCCCCCTGGACAGGCCCTCTCTGGCCCCGGCTACTGGAGCTGGCTGGGAGGAATGCCACCCAGGGCCCCTGAAAGCCCAACCACGGCTTGGAGACCTCACCCTTACATCAGGGTCTCTGTGCTGCACAAAATCAACTTGAGAAGTTTTAAAATTCTGTTTCTTATGGAATTATGACTACTTGGCAACCAGGAGAGAAAAAGATCACCATCATACTTTTATGTGATTTTTTTAGAAGATTGTATTAAAAACAAGCAAATGGGTTATTTAACAAACAAAACAATCCTTATTACAGTGACTGCTCTGCAGCTACAGAGCACAGAGACCACATTAGTTTTCCGTTTCTTTTCCTGCTTTGATTAAAAGCTACAACACTAAATCTGATGATGAAAATCAGAGTAAAGGAACACTGCTTACTTAAGCCAATTAAGCCAACCTAATTTTCACCAGCTGAGGATATTGCCTCAATAATTTCTATTCCCTTAAATTACCAGAGAAGTAACTCATTTATACCCACATATTTATCACCAACCTTGTCTGTATTCCATGACCTCAGGCTGCTTTATGAAATTCATTTTTTTATATTATTCTGGTACAGTCACTAACAATGAAAGTATGATCACTGTTTCCCTGTCTGCTTAAAAGCCAATTCAGATAGGTAGTCCTCCTGAGTAGGAAAATCATTTGTCTGGTAAAATTATTATTTTTTTTTCATCTTGCTTTACCTGTGAAAGACACTGTATGAATCATATGTACAAACAGAGATAATTTTTCAGCACCGTCACAGTTTGTATTGTGCTACTTTAACCACACCCCTCATGGGTTAGAGTTGTTTCCCAGTGTGCCATTATAAAACAAAGTAAGATTATGTTACTGAAATAAGTTTCTGTAAAACAGAAAACATTTTGTATTCAGTAATCTGAAGAACATAGCAGTTTATAAGTCCTACAGCCTGCTGTGGCTTGTTCTATCACTTCTTCAAAATTACAATTACTGCCTGTCAAAATAGAAATCTGCAGGAGCCTAGGATCTCTACAGTATCTTCATTCAAAGCACTTAATGCAGCACTTCGCAGTGCTTGGCATTTCATCTTTTCCAAGTCAGGTGTCTGTAGTTTGTCAGTAGTTTTGCCTTTTAATTACTTATCATTTCCCTTATCTGATTAGGTCACAGGGGGCTAGTGGCTTTATCTAACCCTATCACAGGACCAGATGAAGATCCTGAATCTGAGGCACAATGATCCTTACAAAAAGCCTTGGCACTTCACAACAAGAAGTGTGTTTCTCCATTTTAGAGGCAGACAGCAGCATCTAGAAGAACAGAAGAAAACTTGGAAGTTGTCATTCTTTCGAAGTTTCAGACAACCTACTTCCTTGATTTCCTACAACAACAACGCAGCAGGGTGACTTGTCTTCCTGTCACCAGCCTGTTCCACTATTTCACCTCTTCTATCTTAAAAACACAGCGTGTGCCCAATGCTTCCAACAGTAGCTCTGGTGTCCCCAACACAGAGTCATCTTTCAGTACATGATGCACTTTGGCACAAGCCCCAAGATCCACAAGAAAAGGACACTGCAAAGAAAGGAGGTGAGGGCTCTTCTCAAAGACAGGGAGAACAGAAGAGCCCACATGCAGAGTCACACTGCAGCTGAGAAAAGAAACACCTGAAAGCTCTGCAAATCACTATATGGAGGAATCTGGGAAAATACACTGAAGCACTGCTTAAACAAAAGGTTACAGTCAGGAAGAAATTCTGCTGGTTCTTAGGTACAAGATACCTCTTACTTGGGGCCAACAACATATGAGGTAAACTATTAGATGGGGCAAAATTGCACCTTTCATCTCTGAATTTGTCATTTTCTTTTTCCCCTTACTTCAGTTCCTCTTTCTGGTTTGGCTTATTTGCCTTTAACTCCTATGGATTTCCAGCTAATATTGTGCAGTCTCTCAGTTTTACAACATTCAGCATTTCATAAATCTGAGCAAAGTTTTAAATGTTAGAATCTGGTGATTTTGTGAGAAAGTCAACTTATAGCTTACAAGAAAAAGGAAAAATCCTCATAACTACAGAGAGAAGTTGAAAATACATCCCTTAAAAAGCTCAAAAACTCCATTAGAGAACAGGAAATTCCTTAAGCATCCTGTAAGTTATGGGCTCAATTTTGAGGTCCTTATTAGTTTCTGAATGTTTGTCAGCAGCTATATTTTCCCTGCATAGTTTCCTGCCTCATTTCTAGCTCACTCAGCTACATTCCAAAAAGCAGACTAAAAGCAGTAAAAACACAAGTTGTGTGCGGTTTGTTCCTGTCCTACCCTCTTCTCTATTATTCAGGTTTGACTGCTTCAAATGTAAGCTCACATGATACTTTTGCACGTTCCCCGTAGTACTATGAAAACCATGTGTTGTAATAAGTCACAAAGAATTGTTACCTTGATGTAGAAACAACAAGATCCAGTCATGCCCCATTTTCTTGAAAAGGGGAAAAAAAAAAAAGGACAAGGAATTTGCAATCATAATAAATGTTATGATGCTTCTGCAATGAGAGCACATACTTGCAGGGATGTTCCTTTCACTGGAGAGCAGAGAGTAACTCCTGCACCCAAGACTGCCACACCTGCTGGACTGCCTTGGTCAGGTTTTGTTTTATGACCTTTACAGAACATAGATTCCTGAGTAAAGTTATGGCTACTAAAACTATGAAACTTCTTTTTGCATTCCCCTAGATACAAGGATAAACCAATGATACTGCTTGCTAAAGCCACTGGAATCCTCCCTTTACATGAGAAATGTTAAATCTTCACAAAATTATACTTTAAATGCAGATGAATTTTCACAGCAGCTCATTAATGAGGGTGTTCTAATTTTTTTGAAGCTGTTACTGTCAATTGGGAAGTTTCTGAAATTACAGTTGACAACAATTTTGCATTTTTATTCCTAGCATTTTATATTGGCTGTGTACTCTTTGGGCAGTCATAACACATGGGGTTCAGGTTTCATAATGTCTTTGTAATCACTATTACTGTCATAGAATAGACAGAACATGTCGAGTTGGAAGGGACCCTCCAGGATCATCAAGTCCAACTCCTGTACCTTTGCAAGGAACCCCAGGAGTCACATCATGCCTGAGAGCATCATCCAAACGCTTCTTGAACTCAGGCAGGCTTGGTGCTGTGACCACTTCCCTGGGGAGCCTGTCCCAGTGATCTGTCACTCACTGGGTAAAAAACCTTTTCCTGACATCTGACCTAAACCTCCCCTGATTCAGCTTCTTACTGTTACCCCCAGTCCTGTCATTGGGCACAGGAGTGGAGAGCTCGGTACCTGCCCCTTCTCTTCCCATCATAAGAAAGCCATAAACTGCAATGAGGTCGCCCCTCAGCCTCCTCTTCTCCAGGCTGAACAATCCAAGTGACCTCAGCCGCTCCTCATAGACCATCCCTTCTAGGCCCTTCCCCATCCTCGTGGCCCTCCTCTGGACTTGCTCCAGCAGTTTGATGTCCTTTTTGAACTGCGGAGCCCAGAACTGCACACAGTACTTGAGGTGAGGCTGCACCAGTGCACAGTAGAGCGGGACAATCCCCNATTGCTGGCTCACATCCAGCTTGCTATCAACCAGAACCCCCAGGTCCCTCTCAGCCATGCTGCTCTCCAGCCACTTGTTCCCTGGTCTGTACGTGCAACCAGGGTTGCTCTGTCCCAGGTGCAGAATCCAGCACTTGCCCTTGTTGAACTTCATGTGGTTGGTGATTGTCCATCTCTCTAGCTTGTTGAGGTCTCTCTGCAGGGTCTGTCTGCCCTCGAGGGACTTAACAGCTCCTCCCAATTTAGTATCATCTGCAAATTTGCTTAGAATCCCTTCGAGTTACATGAAGATGTTGAAGGGGACTGGGCCTAGGATGGAGCCCTGCAGAACACCACTAGTGACCAGTTGCCAGCCAGATGTTACCCCATTCACAATCACACTTTGTGCTTGACCTGTGAGCCAGTTGCTCACCCATCGTGTAACCCAGTTGTCCAGCTCTATGATGGACATTTTGTCCAGAAGGATACTGTGAGAGACAGTATCAAAAGCTTTGCTGAAGTCTAAGAATATTATATCCACTGACTTCCACTATGTCATGATAGTTGTATTCAAAACAAGGCCATTCATACATGCACTGAGTGCATGATTCTGCAAATTCTCTCCTTTGATACATTTGGGGAGAGGGGTGTTGGTCCACCTTCGGGTAGAATAACCACTGCTTCCAGAAGAGACATGCTCAGTTTTGCAGAAATGTTGTCACCTCTCTAATGACTCAGAGGGTCAGCCCTATAATGTCATCCTGCACCCTGGTACATCACAGCACTAATGGGTTCCACATAATAATTTCTGAGTCTTCAGGCTAAAAACTACTTAATGCTTTTCTTTCAGCTCATTCCCTTCTTATACCTGGATCCATTTTTGTGCAGAAGAGGATCATTTATGTCTGCAGCTCATTCCCCTTTGTTTTATTACCTGCCTCCATAGCACCTGTGTCATTCTTGGTGCCATACAAACAAGAGATAATAATGCTTTACACCGTTTTCTTTGGTGGAAAGTATGATTCATCCCTCTCATCCCAAATGCAATGTTGTGTCCCAGAACAGATAAAAATCATGCCATTTTGGTTAGGCAAATTCTATAGGAGAAAGACAATTAGTTCGAGATATATTTGTGGGAAGAATGCTTTTAATCACAGCTCTTAGAAGCTTAAACTATGGTGTTAAATCATACAGACAACAAGCAATATTGATCACGTGGGCTGATTTAAAAAACATTAGTCCATTTGAGAACCTGGAGGTCATTTTGTGTTACATATTATACTCCTATATTCAGGTTGTTTTGCATATTCCAGATTTCCTTTCCTTTCCCATTGTCTGTCAATAGCTATTCTTCCTTCAGTCAGTGGGATGATATATGTTAAAGTATAACTCAGATTTGCTACTCTATGGCTGGAATTTGCATACATTTTCCTTTCATAATCTGATAAGGTCTTGGTATGATACATGGGTTTTCAGTAACAGCAAAACAGAGGATGAGAAAAAGAAAGCAAAAAAACTAGAATAACTTTCACGTGGTGAAAATTAGCAGCAACTCTGATTCAGTGCAGTTCAGCAGTGCTGCTATAGAGTAAGAAAGAGCAGAACAGTAGAGTCACATGTGGTCTAAATTTAGGTCTTTTCAAAATAGGTATATTTTGCTGACCAATCTTTATAAATTCTGACACAAATAGATACAACTTTAGCTGAAATTTTCTCAAATTCTAAGTAGACTTAGTAAAAAATCAGAATGTCTATTCTACAGTGCTTTCTGAGGTTTGGGTCAGTAATCAACAGATGCATGAAGATATCAAATCTATGTCATTTTACCTTTTTCAAAACACTTAATTTACATGTGACCACTTTGATATTTATTACAAAAATAATAAATGAGCTGAAAGGAACCTTAAGAAGTCATCCCATTTGTGCCCCAAAACCTGATACAGGGTTAAGTATAACTCTGCTGTCCGTGCAAGATATTTGATTAACTTGTAATTAAAATTCTGCAGTAAAGGACATTTCACAGCCTCCACAGGTAGCCTTTTTTGGTTCTTAAATATCCATATAATCAACACATTTTCACTTAATTTAAATCAGCTTTTCTTAAAATTGAGGTAATTATTCCCTTTTTCATAGCCTTTTAATTCTTAGAAACTATTGAAACTTCTGCCTCTAGCCTCTCTTTTCTGGGCTAAACAAATACAGTACCTTAATTCTCACTTTTCAAGCATTTTACAAATCTTGCATATATTGTGTGGTGTGTTATAGATATATATTTAGTATCAACCCTGAAATTACAACAGTGCAACAAAGTGTTTTGAACTTGCTGAAACAAAACACTTCTATAATATTCCATGAAAAATGTTATTACCTATGTATGTTCCTGCAAAAACCTGTAAACAGCTGGCATTTCTGAGTCAGTATTTTCCAATGAAAAACAAAGCACCAGAAGAAAACAAAATCCACAGGACTTGCTCTCTATTGGCACAATTTAAAAGGCCCAAGCATATTCTCAGATATAGGGTCTTTACTAAAATTAGGAATTATTTGTTGCAAACATTAAAAGTTTGGCCTTACATCAGGCAACAACCTATTCAGATTCATGTTGCCAAAACTCTTTGTAGTCACAGTCCTACACCCTGGTTCCACAGCTCTTTCTAAAGAAAATCACCTTTTCTTCCTAACCAAACTCTTACAAAAGACTTTAAAAAAGTTTGTAGGAATGCCCTCAGATTCAAATTATTTAGTAATTTCCTTCACCAGAATCAAAGAGGTTTGACTAAAACAAAAACCTGCCTCTGAGCAGTTTTCTTTCACAAACCTGAACTCCGGCTAATAGAATTTCACAAGGACATAAGCCATCACTACTCCAAACTTCTGGTCTATTAAGCCATAAATCATAAATTTATATAGTGATCCCTTTTCTTTGTGGGTTCAAAGAGGAAAACAGAGAAACTATACAATTTTAGATTAATTGTGTTAATGTCAATATATAGGAAAAAAATCTCAAATTTTTACTAAAAATATTTGTAAACATTTGGACAATGACAAGAAGGTTAAC
The DNA here is from genome assembly GCA_013398125.1 of Aegotheles bennettii. Lineage (NCBI taxonomy): Eukaryota > Metazoa > Chordata > Aves > Caprimulgiformes > Aegothelidae > Aegotheles > Aegotheles bennettii. The sequence continues at coordinate 14,759 of VZRW01003619.1, forward strand.
AGCAGCCAGCGTGTTCATCAAGAGCAGATGTCAATTCAGTCTGGTTTTCTTTCAAGATAGAGTGTGCGAACAGGAAAGAAGCAGTAGGCGTCATATACCTTGTTTTTAGTAAAGCTTTTGATACAATTTTGCATGGCATTCTCATACGAAAGATTTAGAAACATGATGCAAGTGAAATTAATATTAGATGGATGCAAAATTAAGTAGATAACTGATGCAGACTTGAGAGGGACTGCAGGAAATATTGACAAGCAAGATTAGAGTTTAAAATAATCTTGACAGAAGAAATAATGTGAAAAAAGAAGTCAAAATTTCAAGGTGACAAATACAAGTGGCTGCATGTGGGCAAGAAAGATGAGTTGTGAGAATCGAAGCGCCTGCCAGGGAACTGTACTGCAGGGAAGGGGGTCTGGAAGCTACTGTAAATTCCTAAAATGAAAGGGAGTCAATAACACCACAAATGCTCCTTCAAGATGTATCAGGATAAACAAAGCCTGCAAAACACACAACCGGGATTCCTCCCACTGTACCTGATATAATTAATAGTTGACTGCCTGCACTATTCACACAGGTTCTCATCATTTTGATGACTCTGAAGAGATCGTATAAAAAAATGACCAGCCCTTTTTTCTTTACCTGCAGCTGGCAGTGCCAGTGGGGCAATCCTCTGTTCAAAGTCAAGAAAGAGTCCTGCAGTTGTTTGGAAATGTATCACTTGTATGAGTCACTGAAACTCTTTCAATATTTATTCATGCACCCTTATTTTTATCATCATTATCAAGTCCAGAGTAATAAAAAATTGATCACAGAGCTAATAAAATAGAACTACCATGTGTTGTTTGTCTCAGTTGGTCATAAAATCTGAGCAAGGGGAATAGGCCCCAGATAGAGTAATTAAGTAAAACTGGATAACCTGTTTGGCATTAGAATTAAGTGAGCAAGGTACGAATGAAAGCTCATGGCTTGGGTCAGGTTAGGGGAAACAGGTTAGAATTCAAGCATTTCTTGGAAAGATTATGTAGCTCCTTTGACCTGTTGTGTAAAGTAAAGTGATTTAAGTGAAAAAAAAATCACTGAAAAATTTAGTATAGGTCAGACTTAGCTCTTTTATGTTTTTCCTCTTATTTGCCATATTTCAGTCATCTTCCTTTTAAATCTGATATTTTCAAGTGGGTCAAAAAGTATATCTGTTGCCCTCAAGTTCTTGTGGGCTGATCCAACCTGATCCTAAATCAACAAGTCTGAGTCACAGCCCATGCAATCCTTTTAAATCTGTATTACAGGGCCATCTTCATTGAAGGTGGTACAGAAAACTAGAAAATGAGGCCCTGAACTTTGAAGGTTGTGTTTCTATTCTTGCCTTCACCAGGGAGGCTTCTTCTGAGGCAGAAAGGGGCATCCCTTCTTCAGTGTGCTCAGGAGGGAAGGCATGTGGGTCTGATGATGTCCACAGCCACCAAAATCTGCTTATGAGCACACTGTGTGTGCTGCAAGAGTAGAGCCCTGACTCAGATTTCCTGATTATTCTCTTTTAGGTACTTGATTTATTGTTGCATGACTTGAATTTGGCTGTTCACTAAGGCAGAGAGGAGGAACAGTTTCAGAGGTGAGGCTCAAATACATGTGGTCCGTTAAGAAAAAAAAATTTACATGTGAAGAGTGGGGCTCAGCAGAACAGTCTTTCATTTCATACTCAGTGAGCTGGAGCGACCCAAGTTTTACTATGTGCCAACACACAAACACTCTTGCCCGAGGCACCATGGGCTGTTGGAGTAAAACACCTGAACTGTGTGAACTAGCCACTGTCCAGTTATCTTAACACACCTTTGCAGGTGTGTTAAGGCGTGTTAAACCCTTACTTGGGTTTTTGAATACGTTCCCAAGGATCAGTTGGCTCCTTGCTGAATACTCCCAACTCAGAAAAAAATGTTTTTTTTCTTTTTAATGACATCCCGATTTTCCCTGATAAGCATACGAAATTGGCACATCTTGTACAGCATTACTCTGCCATCTTTTTCACACAAAGTAATGTCTTATTCCTCAAGCAAACACTGTTTAACTCATCAGTACTCTAAAGCAGCAGAATTTAGCTCTTTGTCAAGATACTTTCAAAAAACACCAGACCAAAAAATCAATCCCAGCACAGACAGTGGTTAACTACTATCCTGTGCACAGCTACTCGGCAACTTGGAAGTAATGTAAATTGCCAGGTCATAAAATTTGGCTAAATAATTATCCAAGAGTGACCTGGTCTAAAATATGGGTAATACTCAGCAGCTCCAGTTATTTTCAGCTGTTGAAAGAGCCGACTGTCAATGACAGTTGTCTTACTCTACCTCTTTTAAATGAAGACCTTGGACAGTAAAAAAAAAATAAAAAAACTATACTGCATTATTTCCTCTGGAAAGCTCTGGAGTTTTAATGTTTGCTGATGCTATACATTTAATAGAATAGAATTTGGTGATAGAGAAGATGAAATATTTTGTAAACTGCGTTGACATTTTGCAGTTGGTAGGGAGAATATTTCAATAAAACAGGATTTGAGCACTGAAAATCAATAAAGAATGTGAGCTGAATGAAAATTCTACATTGCAGAGAAGTACCTCTGATTTCTAGCAAAACTGGAAGGGGGATCATTATTCTGACCATGACACTGTTATACCACAACTTCATCCACTGTGGTCTCCCCAAGGTGGCCTTTGACTTGCTTTGAATTTGTGCAAGTAAGAGATTCCCCTGCAAGGACCAAATGAAAGTCACAGAAGACCTCACAAATGCAGAGTGGAAGCATTTTTAGGTAAGAACAGAATACCAAAAGAAAGTAAAAGAACTTTTTTTGAAAGTTCCAGTACTTAACACAAAAACACAGAGTACAATTGTCAAAGCAAAAAAGATTTTTATGCTGTGACAATCTTGCTGTCTCAATAGGACAGCTGGACATAACACAACACTAGGGCAAAAATATCACCTCAAGCCTTCTGCACCCTGGGAAAATAAAGAGTTGTCATATTTGGAATACGGCTGTACGTACTTGGTTACAGTGGAGAAAGTGTGACAATTTCACAGCTCCTAACGTACTTCCTGGTGCCCAATCTGCATGTAGATTTTTCTGCTCTCTTTGCTGGAGGAGGGCAGGGTAGAACTGGGGCAACAGCTGCTACTACTGGAATAAAACTAGAAAAGCACAAAAAAAGAAATATGAAAAGATAAAATTATTACATCAAACAAAAGCAAGGCAAAAAAAAAAGACCTCCTACTACTTTATGAGGCCCCAGGCTGTCAAAGTGCATAGCTCTCCATGCCACAAGAGAATGTATAGGCAGCAAAAGCCAGCTTGCAAATATGAAGCACAATCAGTAGTAATAGCTTCCTCTTAAAACTGGCAGGAAGGATCAATTTAATCCCTTTGGTATTTCACATGGAACAAACAAAGTAAATAAAAGAATCAGAAAAATGTTATCTTGTTTATTCTGTAAGATAGGCCACAGTCTGCATTGTTTTTCTGCACTCTAATGTTGTGCTCCCCTTTCTTTAAAAGGTATATTTTAGAGAAATAATAATTGAAGTAGAACTAATAGTAATATCTCTCCTGATAGACTATGCAAGAAGGAACAGTTTTCCTTGGTACTTCAATATTTCTAATATGACATATATGAGGTTTATAAAAGGATCCTTGTCATTTTGCACTCCTGTCAAAGTTGGGCTATGTTTGAGCTGTCATAGCTGGTTCCAGTGAGGTAAGTGAACGTCTAATAACACAATGAAGTTTCAACTACTTAGAATAAATAAATTCTCCACAATATGTCCAATACAGAGTTTGTAAGTTTGGATAAACTAAAATGGGGACCTAAAGACTGGTGAGATCTTCCTTTATTTCAAGCATGCAAGAACTTGGATATGAACTACTTTTTTACATAAAAGAAAGGCGTCTTGGTGATATTCAACTGCCATTTAATCCACTGGAAAAATCAAAGACCAATCAGTGCTATCATGCAGTCAAATATGAATAAATAAGAGGAACACATACAATAAAATAGCAAAATTCCATCGCTGTAAAGTATATTTTTTTTCCAGAAAGCTTTTGAAGAGCCTTTTCATTTTTAAATGGCTTCCACCAGCAAAATAAAACATTTGACCTTTATGTGTATACTGCCTATGTTTCAAGGCATAAACACAAAGCAGTAGTAAAAACATTAACAATTTTCAAGTTCATTTTCAGCAAAGCACTCATGAGCAAGCTTAAGCACAGCTACTAAATTCTACAAGTTAAGCATGTGTCAGCATGTTTTGCTAAAGCAGAACCTGGGTGCATACTAAAATTCACATGCTTAAATCTTTGATTTAACCCACATAATAAAAATTTAATCTGGATGTAATTGAACTGGATCAGCACCAAATCAAGATTATTTGTATTTATGCAGGACCCAGAAAGTATTTCCTCAGACTTTGCATTTCCAGGCTGAGATTACAGGGATAACCATGAGGAAAAATAAAATAAAACCTCTATTTTATAATGTGAGATGGCCTAATAAGAAAATAGGGGAGACTAACAAATGTGGAAATCCAGGCTATAGGTTTTAAACAAGAAATTTGCAGTTCTCCAAATACTCTCCATATCTGAGTACATGTCCCACTCTTCAGCATGACAGGCCTTTGGTTACTCACACCCAGATCCCTCCACATGAATTAACACCTGCAGAAAGGGGACTGGCCTTTCCTTCACCATGTTATGGCTTGCCACATACCCTCTGAGCTTGTTCAGAACCGTCACACCTTCTCTACAGACCACTAACTATTCCCAAATACCACTAATCCCTTAAGAGTTTGTTAACTCACTGGGAGGTTTAACACCTCTTCATACAAAGGAAATACTCAACACTGACTGTTATATGAATTCCTATTTTTCATGTGAAATTTAAAGTGGCAATCGTACACAGTCAGCTATAGAACATATGGCTGATCTCTGTCAGGACTGATCACATCAGTGACTTTGTGGTGATAATGGTCTCAAGCAAATGAGCTTCCCAGTTCTAGGCTCACATACCAAATAGCAGTTAAGTGGCATTCATTGTAAATATAGTAGTATATAATACTCTTCCTATGACTAACAAGGGCTTTTAAACATAAGAGTTATACAGTCTTTATTTCACTGGAACCCAGCTAGTACCAAAATAACAATATTAAATCTTCCTTGTTGAAACTGCACTCGCTTTAGAACACTCTCACATAAGAGCCTCTGAATACAATCCATTGAAGCACACGCTATGCTCCAGCACCACGTTCTCTCCTTCACTTCTATTCTCTTTCCAGCTTATATCAATGAGGAAACTCTAAGCTTGATACAAGTCATTTATAAAATACACACCACTTGGTAATACTTGACTGAGTCAGGTTCTTCTGTCAGTAATTTTTGTGCAACTCCATGTAGGCTTCACTGACTGAAGCAGTTTTTTCTGGACTTCTAGCAGTTCAGCTGAGAGCTAAATTTGACCAAATTCTCAGCAGGACTTTTAGCAGAATTGGACTCTTTTCTACATGCAGAATCAAGAACACCTGTGTTAGAACATAAACCTGCAGGCTAAAAAGCTCTCTCATTTTTCTCATCAAAATTAAGCAAACATTATAGTATTTGCCCTACATCCACTATGAATCATGGATACTTCAGGTCTTTTAAAAAAAATAGGGTAGATTCAAATCTGCTAACAGTGCATCAGATACCATTCTTACCATATCCTTGCTCTCAAAGGACCCATCACATGATTCTTAAACAATATTTTCTGAAGCCAAATTTACCTCAGGGATTGTAGTTTTCCATCAACACATTATATAATTTGTTTTCAGAACTGTCTTATTCAAGGGCAGAACCAGAGCATATGGTGTAGCATACCTCCCCCATGTACCGCTTCTACTGCTCCTTCCAGTTGGTGGCTTTCACAGAGATTAATTTAGCAAGTGTATAGTAGAAATCTGGATAAAATAAGATTTTATTGGATTTGGGCCAAATTACTAGATATAGCACTGCTTTGTCCCTATTCAGTAACTCACATATACTCGACAATCAATCTGATATTTACTCCTGTCTAGAATTTATGAAGGCCAAACCTTTAAAAACTTTTGGATGTGAAGTATCTGAGATATCCCTGATTTCTGCCCCAAACACCTGGAAACAAAACCTGTCCCTCCAAGGCAAAAAGTCTCTAAAGATTATCCCCATTCCAGATCTTACTCTATTCACATTTTGTTTAATATGTCAGCTAGTCATCCAATAGCTCCAACTGAACAAATTAAAATCTGAAACACTATCATATCATGGTTTCCCTCACTCCTGCCTCTCTGGATTCTCTCCTCTCTCCATTTACTCCTTCAAAATCTCATCTCTGTTTGTCTCCAAATTTCTGTGATGGTTCCACAAGGCTATTTTTGTCTTCAGCTCTTCCTTATTCTTGTTTGTTTGATCACAAGTGCTAGTTTAGTTATTATCTTGATACTGACAATCCAAATCTATGAATATAAGGGGTCTGTAGTACAAAAGGTAAGCTGAAATCTTAAATCACTAAAATCTTAACCAAGTTCCAGCTGTCAGATAAAGCTCCTGTGGGAAATTCATGCTGAGCAGATACAACAGCAGACAATGCTGAAACACACAAGCATTGGGAAAATGACAAGAACAAAACCTATGAAGTTCCATATTGTAACAAGTTATGACATACTGCAGCTTGATACATGGAGATTTCTCTTTGTTCTCTTAAACCTCTGTTTTGTTACGCCACCACCACATATCCCTATTAGGATGAAATACAAAAACTTATTTCAGCAAATTTAATAAAGTTTGGTGGGACTCATTCTTTAGCTGAGACCTGTCCTCTCTCTAGAATCACTGCATTCTCCAATCAGTTTTGGACAGAGTTTGGTCCTCTCAATTTCCACTTATTCTGACATCCTTTTCTTTGGGCTTGCATCCTACTCTCAACCAGCCAGAACACTCCTGTGAAAACTATTCAATGTCTGGCACTGTATCTATTGCTCTTTGCGCAGTAACAACTACCTCTATTCACAAGTGTATTTGAACGCAACACATATATGCAAGGCTATATAATTCATTTAGTGCTCGAGCTCTATTAAGTACTGTATATATTATATCATTATAACACATTATATAACACAGCAAGATCTAACTAGCTGATACCTAATCTTGCAAATGCACAGCTCTTCCTTTCCCATCCTAGACATAACAGTTAGGCATTTCTTCTTTTGAGGCTCTGTCTCAAGACCTAGATCAGGACCTAGATCACCCTTATCAGGGTTGGCTGGTCACCCCCCAGCCAATCTCACCTGCCTGGGCTCTAAGGCATATCTCCAGGTTCCTAGGAGATTTTAATTACATGAATTTGCTCCATCATATTTAGCACCAAAGAGTTCAAGGGCTTAGTTCCCTTCCTAATGCATAATTTTTAAACTGCCACTTGACAGGTGCCCATGACTATTCAGCAATGTGTCAATCAACACCTCAAACAAGAAAGCACAGTTTTCATACTATGGTCTGTCCACCCAGCAGCCCAGCACCAGTATCTATGGCATAATGCTCATCATATATAATGTGATATATACAGTATGTTTTTCTGTTGGTTATGATCTTGTATGTTGATCAGCCCTTTCTTAATAAAAATTACAATATCCACAACTTAAAGTACATACAGTTTCCAGTTTCTGTCCATGTCATCAGATTGTTTGTATGTTGTCATGTATCTGAACATCCTCACACTCACATACTCTTATTGTGCAACACCTTGTTCATGCAGACACACAGCAAGACCACAAATATCTATCATGGGCAAGTCTATTAGTCCAACAGAAGCCTTGGTGGATGTGATGGTGTATCCTGATTAATGTACGCTCAGCTACTTGCTTCCTCTGCTCCCTCAAAATTTCCACCGTTCCATCACACAGATTAAACCCCACAATCCTTGTACCGCAGTCCTGCCTATCAGAGCAAAACAACTTTACTTCTGAAATAGTCAGTTACTTGCTTGCAATGGTGATGTACCATTTGAAGAATACTCCAAACCTTCAGAATAACACTGGGCATTTTCCCTTATATAATTTCTTTAGTCTAAACACCATTTCTTCATTTTTGTGAGGACATTTACTCTTTAGGCCAATACTCTTCAACACTGCATTTAATACTTATATGTTTCTTTTATTATAATAATAGGAAAACATGACCAGTCACAGCTGAGTGAATTCACCTTGAACTTTCCCTTTTTAAGTGCTTGTCATAGATGTTAATTTGAAACACGGCAGTGAGCACAAGGACTGCTTTCCATCTCTAAACCGAAATTTGTTTTGAGCATGCCTCAGCCTCACTATAAGAACTTGTTTATAAACCACTAAGCATTTGTAATTATTTGGATTTTATTCAGGTTTTTCTGTGAAGCAGTCTTTCCTTTGAGATAACAGGATGCTCAAGAAGAATTTAATTCTCTGCCGCTCAATAGGTCCAGCACAGGGTTCTTCTCTCTCTGTTGTGCTTTAGCTTTGCATTTTGAACCACACAGTGTGAAGCAGGCTTAATTACCAGCCTACATGCCCTCATCTTGGATTTCTTTTCCAGAAGGAGAAAGGTTGGAGGACAGTTGTCCTTGCAACCCCATGAGGAAAAAATAAAAAAGAAAACAATCCCTTGGTTCATTTTTTGGAAACTAAAGTTTATTTACTCTTAACTTTTTAGTTTTCTTTTTCCCCTCCCCAAGGTACGGACTTTATTTGGCATAATATGAAAAAACACTTTCAAATATGCCATGTATTTTATTTACTTCGTTAGTGAAAAAAATATTAGTCAGCCATGCTTTAAATTTTAGGAAATAAAAGAACAAAACAGATGACACCCTCCTTCTTTTATTAACTGGGCAACTTGAAATCATTTAAATTTCACCAAGCTCTAATACTGGTTAGAGTTCCAGTCATACTGTTAATTTGTCTTAGTATCATATTATTACTACCCTTCTATTTTTAGGATAGTTTTTAGTGCTTGATGTGGGCGTTTCCTTTTTTTTTTTAATTTATACACAACAGCAAAGTCCTTTACAGAGCCATCCCTTTTTAGTTTTTCATCTTCTGACTTAGAGAGACTATATCCAAGTCTTATTTTGCAGTTTGGTGTGAAAAGGAGTTAATTAATTTATTTATTTTTAAGGGCAATCATTAAATCAATTTACACTACAAGTGTTCCATCATTTGAGACTTTTTTTAAAAAAAATATTCTATTTTTGCCAATTTTCTCACATCTCTTACTCTGCTTATCTTTGCATATTTAAAATCTGCAGAGTCATGTATTGGCTATTGACATACCCATCAATCTCAGAATTCCCATAGCCCCAAGAGTGTTAGTTATTTATTCCACATAAGTTTGTTTTCAGGTCTTACTGAGAATTATTATCAATAGCGCTAGGAAATTCAAGACAAATCCATGAAAGCAGCATAAACATGGTATCCCATAGATGGGGTTACCTATATAAATATTCTGAGACTCACTTGTACACATTTCACAGCCTGAAGAATTTATCACTTTTCAGGCTGGCAGAAGAAAATTGAATTTTTAATGGTGGGAATATGATAGGGCCTTTGAAAAAAAAAAAAAAAAAGAAAAAGTGGTGGACCATTTACTTTTGGAAGAATCCAAAATCCAAAGTCAATGCAAAAGAAACGTGAGAAGTAGTAGTGTCAAAGAGTCATATGGGTGAAAGATACAGAGAAAGTAGTAGGACTGTATCTCTGATGGGATATACTGTGTGCAGTTTTGGGCTCCGCAATAAAAGGATACATAGAATGTGCCTGTGAGGAGGGCAAAAAAAGATGATGAAAGGACTAGAGGGCATGACTTATGAAGAGCAGCTGAGGATACTAGCTTTGTTCAGTTTAGACAAGAGGAGACAGGGATGACCTCACTGCTGTGTACGACTTCCTCATGAAGAGGAACAGAAAGGAAGGTGCCCATCTCTCTGGTATCCAGTGATAGCATACAAGGGAATGGATTAAAACTGTGTCAGGAGAGGTTCAGATTGGATATTAGGAAAAAGGATCCTTTCCTTCACTGAAAGGATGGTAGAGCACTGGAACAAGCTCCTCTAGGGAGTGGCCATGGCCCCAAGCCTATCGATGCTCAAGAAGCATTTAGACAATTCTCTTAGATATATGGTTTAACATGTTGCCCTGAGTGGAGTTAGGAGTTGGACTCAATGCTCCTCATGGGTCCCTTAAAACTCAGGATATTCTAATTATATGAAGAGACCACTGCTCCTCTGAGCTTTATATACAAACAAAGTACTATAAGGACAGAGTGGATAGTCCATTTCTTTATGATTAGTCNATCAAGAGCCTATCAAGTCGGACTACACAAATCAGACAAGGTCAGAAAGCAAAAAAAAAACACCAAACACCAACCCAGAAAGTGTTGAAAAAAAATAAAATAATCCCGGAACCACATCAAAGTGTAAATTACTAGTTGGGAGATTTTCTTAAGAGATTAAACAGCAAATCTCTAAATAGCCTAGTTAAGCACTCTTCATGGCAGAAGTAGCTCTGCATGTTTGAAATCCCAAGTGGCTATCAAGGTATGGTGGTAGTGTTTTTGTAGAGTTTTTTGTTTGTTTGTTTTGGGGGGGGGTTGTTGTTGTTTTGTTTGGTTGGTTTTTTTTAATCCCTTCTTAAGGGTTTTGCTTTGCTATTTCAGACCCAGCTCGTTATTTTGAAATTCAGTTTACAGATAGAAGCCCAATGACTAGGCTCAGCCAGGAAGTTTTTTGTCATTTGTCTAAACACCAAGAATAGAGAAAAAATTGCAATGACATAAATGTGACATATGACACAAGTACGAGTTGGATTAAATTAAGAATATGATAAAAATCGCTGAATACATGACAGAATGTCCCGAGATAGAGGGAAATAGGTCATCTAGACCCCCTGCATAAAACTAAACAGACTCAAGAGAAACTTAGTGACAGCAGGGAAGAGAAACTGATTGACTTCTTACACCCTCTTTTTCCATCTCTAATACTTTTAATTCAGGATTTTCCACAGAAACAAATTCTAAAAGTGGGTGCCCTGTTTCCAATCAGTTACGGTTATTTGACTGTACTATACTTCTATTTAAATTAACTGCTTGGAGTGAAGCTGGTGTAAAGCTAGTCAGAATAAGGATGGGATTCCTAGAGATGTGAATTTGTAATGTAACATTTCTCCCTTCATGCCAAGTTTTTAGATTCATGACTTTGGTACAAAAAAATAAACTAAAAAAAAATAATCTCAGAATTAATATTTTGGAGGCAAATGAAAGCATTCCCATTAGCTTTACAAATTTCTTAAGCTGCTCAAGATTCTATGTTCTCTTAAGGTTAGAGCTACAAACAGAAGAAAAATAATATATTAAAGCATAGGAGAAATTGATTAGTTAGGAATTACTTTAAACAAATAAAATTCTATTAACTGAAGGAAAAATTGGGGAACAAATGCTCAAATATATACACATTTGGTGATGAAATATTTAATAAGATTACTTGCTTATAAGTGTATACAGATGAAGAACCTTGAAAAAGTTCCCAAAAACTTTTTTGGCATAGTTGATAAAAAAAAAGATGAACATTATGCAATTGCATAGGCATACCTCAAAATCTTTTTGAATGCGATTACTCATCATCCTTCCAAGGCAAGGTTTTCAGGAAAAGATAAGCAACCAGTAATAGTAACTTCTAGCAACTTTCTGGAAGCCCCAACTTAAAAATTCTCTGGGAGATATGCAATACTGCCAGAAATTCTAACAGTCTGGCAAGAGAACCTAATTAGTAGAGCAGTATTGCAGTAGTTCATAGTGCTATAATTTGATTTGGCCAACAACATAGTGCATGAAGGGAATAATTCAAAATGGATCTAAGTAAACAGCAACTTTTTATTACTGCATTAATTTAAAAGTGGTAGAGGTAAAATTATCTATCTTGTGACAGTATTCTCGAGTGGCAGTATCACATAGAAAAATTTATGTTTTAATGCTGTAACTTGAATATACCATGTAAATTTTTAAATATAAACATTCCATCTTTCAGTCCTTAAGCAGGTCAACAATGTACTTTTATACTTTTATAATTTTTATTTTGACAAAAGAACTCCAATTATTGGAGCATGGTTTACATCTAGTGATCACCAAGATCTTACACGCACTGCTTTAGAGAGAATTTTAAATATAGAATATGCATTCTCTACTTTGTAATAGTTTCTGCATAATGCCCTTGTACTGCAGGAAATTTCATTAGCATGTGCCCTGATCTTGTCCTCCAAACCCTCATTGCTTTAGATAAGCATGGATTTAATTGAGAGAAAACCAAGCTGTGACTGTGGCTCAGGTGGGAAGGCTGTTTCCCTCAGCAAATTAAATCCAGTGTAATGATTGAGTTTTCTTTTCCTTACTGTCTGCTTATGAGAGATTTAATACTGCATATTAATTATTATGTTGGGCTGTCTTACTATGATGTTGTTTTTCCCATCATTTTGTAGGAGATTAATGCACAGATAAAATTGACTGTTTAATGTATTGTGAGGATGATTAACATCTTGAGGATGGATCACAAGGTTATTATAAGTCACCATTTTTTATATGACTTATACTTCAAACCATGAAACTCAACAAGTGCTGGCCCCTGCTGAAATCATGTTGTGTTTGGCTGAACCCCATAGCCCTTGCACCAGAAATTTCTGCAGAAAGGCATCTCTTGTCCTCCACACTTGTGGGGAGCTCTCAAAGTCCTATGAACTTCTACATTCATGTCCAACTAATCCCTATTTGTCAGCAGTATCAACCCAAATACTCAAAGGTAATAGCCCCAATCATAACTCAACTTATGGTACCTCCAACCCCAGAATAAACTATACAGGTATGAACCAACTGTCCACCTTTGAATAACTGAGAAAGGATGCAGCCCACTGGAGATACCACCCCAGCAGAAAGGATACGAGAAGTCTGACAAACAGGGATGCACTTTCTGTATGGAAAGTGTTTCAGTAGCATGAATCTGAACTGCCAGGCCTGATACACCCAAGATGTGCTTATGGTCGCTAAATATGAAAAGAAAGCTAAACATCTCTAGTATACCATATGATGAAAATATTCTGTGCATGCACACATGTACAAACACATGCACAGACACATGCACATCAAATTCATGAATCTAAAAGGTGAAGCACTATTTCTCACTCCCAATCATCTGGAGTGAAGCAGTATAATCTTTCTGCTGGGAATGTAAGCAAGAGCTATACCTGCATGCAAATCCTGTTTATAACTACTGCCATCAAGTTTACGGGCACATAAATTTCTTTTCATAATACTTTTTCATCAGAGATCAATAGGCAGCCAGTAGCAAATCACCAAAAAAGAAATTAATTTATATAATTGACTTGCTATATTACAGTCAGGAAGTCATTCTAAAGAATTTCCTATACAGCATATGTAAAGTCTCAGTTCTAAGGAATTTAGCAAATGACAGGAATTTAAGGAAGATCAGCTGTAGTAAATCTACTGAACCTTTTATCTCTAGTGATTGAACCCAAGCACGTTATTTATCTTACAGTGCAAGATCTGTTCATGAACCACATTGTTAAGCATGTTAGAGTCAAGCAGATAGAGCCAGCTATTGATAAGATTATTATAAATTAAATGAATTTATAATCCTATAAATTATACCTCAGTATAGAGATTTGTACTTAAATGGTAAGGAAAAGGAGGTTCATTAGCTAGCCTATCCCTGTAGAGTCAGTGTTTAGACAATACAGCACTTTTGCCACCCACTGGGTCAGAAACTCACAGTCTAAGTGACAGTGTTAACTGTTGGCTAGAAAGAGAGGCTCCTATTCTGTCCTCTGTACCCACTTAGCATCCACCATTAACAAACAGCCAGAAACATTAAAAATACTATAATGTATTTCCTACCTTTTGTGAAGAAGAGTGCTCCTATAAAAAGAGGTGGGACTATAACGTACTGAGACCTAGAGAGAATGGGACTGGCAACTTGGAAAAGCAGGGTTGCCCCAAGGGTCTGGCAAGCTCAGACCCTTTTAAAACCCTTTGTGCCTTGATCTTGTCTGCTCAGAGAATGACCTGCACTGGGTCATTACAGTTGGAAGCTTAGGTGTACCCAACCGGTTTTAATGCAAGTCTTCAAGTTCTTCATTTTGGAGGGTCAATTTAAACCTGTATTAAAATAGAAGTCTTCCAATGGAACAGAAAACAAGCTGGGAATGAAGACAATGGCTCTATAATACCAAACAAGATATCTTCTCTTCTGAACCCAACACTGAGAAGTAAAGATAAATTGCACTCTTAAGTGCCTGAGTTGATAACAAATCTGATCATAACCAAAAAGGCTGTTATAAACTCAATTGATTATATTCCTTCTCCGCCACTCTCTTCCTAACTTCTCCAATGAGCCTTTCTCCATTTCACTTTTCCCATCTGTATTCTGTGCTTGCTATTTTGTAACTCAGTCCTTCAGAAAAAGTAAGTATTGATCATACAGTTTAGAAAAAGTCTTTCAGAGTTTGACTTGCCTCGTTTTTCTCTACTCCAAAAAAGGTGTTTGCACACATCAAATGGCACGTTCCTAAGAAGCTTAGCAAGAGCTACAGCTCTGACAGACCTCGGTGATTAAAATCCTCAATGTATAGAACTGTTCCAAAAAACAAAAACAAGCCAAAAAAACACACAAAACAAAGAAAAGAAAAACCTCCAACAATCCCTTCCCCAAAAAAAGCCTCCCACACCAACTAAGACTGCATTGGCCATGGGGCAGCAGCAGCCACATTAATCTGGTATTTCTTCATAAAAATTGACCTGGGTTACTCAGCTAACACAAGTGGCATAGCCCATTGCTTTCAAAAGGCAAGAGACCAATTTGCCTTAGCTTGAAAATCTAGCTTTATGCCTTCATCGAACTTGCTATGAACTCCTTGTAAGATGACAGCATTCTTGTACATTACACTACAAGCGCTCCTCCTGTCGGGTTAATCCCCCAAGCTACACAACAGGCTGTTTGTAGTCCTACTAACATGAACAGCACAGAAGTTGGCTGTAGTGACTTTAACCATGCATCTCCATAATTCAGAATTCTCTGGTTTCATTGACATTCAGCCTCAATAGTGCATCTGATAGCATTTTAAACTTTGTGACAATATTGCAGGGTTTTATATATATATATATACACACACAGACATATACACACATATATAAATACACAAACCTATACACTATATATGCGTAATATGTATACAATATTATTTTAATGCTCTTCATCCTTTAATTACTCCTGTGTTCTTAAACTTCTTAGCACTTTAACAAGGTACTCTCACCGGAATAATAGAAATTGCAAAGCAAGGGATCAGATACTTCTTCTTTGAGATTTCCTGAAAAGCCCCAAATGGCTGAACTGAAGGACAACAGAGGAAACTAAAGACAAGGAAA
Organism: Aegotheles bennettii; assembly: GCA_013398125.1. Taxonomy (NCBI): domain Eukaryota; kingdom Metazoa; phylum Chordata; class Aves; order Caprimulgiformes; family Aegothelidae; genus Aegotheles; species Aegotheles bennettii. The sequence goes on from VZRW01003619.1 coordinate 30,258, forward strand.
GCAAGAAAGCCTGTTGAATCAATAATAGACTATTTCACTCAGAAATACTCTAAAGAGATTGCTCCTGGGTCATGAGCCTGGGCAGGTTTTTGAACACCTTTCTCTTTAGAAGATTTAGCCTTTTGGCTTTCCCTGTTCAGTGTAAAAGTCATCTAGCTGCCAAGACTGTAAGACAGTATCTCAATCAATATCTGCTTTAAATATTTCTAGCAGGCACTCTGCTCTGGCTGACAACAATCTATTTTATTTTTTTTGTGCTGATTTCAGCCAGAATTTTCTTGCTATTGAATGTTTCATAGGGAAAAAATATTTATGGAAAGTTAGTATTCTGGTATGAGGCTTATTTTAAAATAACTTTTTCAAAACATTTTCATAGCATCTAGAAATGAATTAGAAACTATTTCTTTCACTACTGTCAGTAAGAATGAATAGCTTTTCAAACACAAGTTTTATTTATATATATAACCAGAATGGTTTGGTTTGGAAGGGACCTTAAAGATCACCCAGTTTCAAGCCACCCATCATGGGCAGGGACAACCTGGCCTTAAGCACTTCCAGAGAGGTGGCATCCATGGCCTCCCTGGGCAACCTGTTCCAGTGTCTCACCACACTCACAGGAAAGAATTTCTTCCTAATATCTAGTCTAAATCTATCTTCCCTTAGTTTGAAACCATTCCCCCTTGTTCTATCACTACATGCCCTTGTAAGACGTCCCTCTCCAGCTTTCCTGGAGCCCATTCAGGTCCTGGAAGGCTGCTATAAGGTCTCTCCAGAGCCTTCTCTTCTCCAGGCTGAACAACCCCAGCTCTCTCAGCCTGTCTTCATAGGAGAGGTGGTCCAGCCCCCTGACCATATAAAATGTAGTAAACTCTTTTACAATAAATAACAGGGGTTTTTTTGAGATATAGAAGAATTATTTATTATTAACAGCCCAGGGCAGATATCATTCCTTGTTCAGGCTGGCAAAATGTAACATTTAGGCTGGTCTTAAATAGCTAAGGATCCAATCCGTTGTTTCACAGGTGGAAGAACACCCCTGTAACTTATAAATGGCAAAGGGAGGTACCTAACAACTCCACATGTACAGGTTTACTCTTCATCTGGAAGAGGTGGGTGACAATCAAAGTTTTGAATTCCTCCTGGAATAACCACTGGATAGTGAGGCCAGTGGCTTTTCACTAATCGTAGGAACACATCCAGCAACAACATTTTATTGTTTTTATTCTTTTAAATATTTCTCTTATTAAATGCACTTTCTATTTTCACTCTTATCTTCAGGTAGCTGGAGAGCTTTACATCATAATTTAGCACAGCATTTAAACAGGTATGTGATTCTAAGATATTTGGTAAGAATGCTTAAACATGCTTAAAACTAAACATCTACTTTCCTGTACCAGAATGTTTTCCCGCATTTGTTCTCCAGTGCTCTTTACACATTGAGTAGCTGTTTTGCAATATTTTCAAGTAATTGTATAGCTGTTTTCAATGCAGACTAGTTTAATTGGCATGTTCTATGGCAATAGCTAATGTGGGATGCATAAATGTTTACATCTATATATATTTTCAATCTATTCTTGCCTTTTTTGTCAATATTATTTCTGTGTACCGTTTTCATGGCAGAGAATTGCTGAGCTTCAGGAAAATAACGGGAACAAATAATGACTACAGGAAAACTGCAAGTAAGTGGCTAAAATGGGACTACTATAAGCATTTGCAATTTGAATATAGCTAGTAGCACTTCAAAAACATTTGTCAGTATTTGAAGCTTAGTGTGCTGCCATCCTGCGCTGTCCAAGGAAAGCAAGCTGCTCCAGGGAGTCTGGGACCAGCCATTCATTTTAGGCCACAGCCAACCATCTTCCCCAAAAACATCCCTTCTGCAGAAATAAAACTTCAGTCACAAAAGTGTCTAAATCATGTGTACATGTTTAAGAAGGAACTAAAGCAGGACAGTTTCAGACAATGACACTAAACAGGAAGCCGCACAGGATCTACATTTTGCTCATTTACTGCACTTCATTAGCACTAAGAATTGAATATGAGTTACTTGACCCTTTTTTGGGAGCTGTAGGAACAACTCAGACTCCCAGGCAGGTAGGATTTCTCCTCATTTATTACAAGCATGACTTTATCATCCTGTTTAACTGTTGCTCCCAACCCACTGTTTATTGCTCAAATGAAGAGTTTATACAACCTCAGGGATGCTTGTTAAAAATAAGTTGTTCCACAAAAGGTTTAGATATCATGCCAGGGGTTCCAGAATCATCATCTCACTTGAGCTACTTGGCAAAAGGAGTGACAACTTCTCTGTGCTAACAGAAAGATTTAAGTTACTAAGAATACAGGATTGGATTCACTGCGCAGTCATCGATCCCTCTTCTTAGGTCCAGAATCACAATTACCCTGCAGCCTCTCCATCGCAGCGGAGACGCCAACATCTCTACCAAGAAAGGACAGTGCTGGTACAGAAGCAGATGGCTCCTGTTTGACCACGAGAGACATGATTCAGCACCTGTCCCTGGGCAGAAGTAACTCATTTGGCAGAGTGCTGCGACAGAGCCTTGAACAGGCTTATAAAACCACCCTCCCAACAGAGAGCAGCTCCTCTGCAATGCAGCTGCTTTCCCAGGGTGCAAACTGGTGCCAAATTGACAAAGGCCAGATTCATAGCTAAGATTTAGTTTGCATTTGTTTGATTTATTTTGTTCTCCATTACACTCTCACTGCTTTTTTTTTTCCAGACAGCAGCCTATGATTTTAATAGAAGATGACTTGTTAAATGCTGTTTAACACTCTGAATGCGCCCATAGGATCTATTCTGCCCATTTTAAAGTAGTGCTGTAAAGCTTCTAAATCTATATCTTGACTATTTAAAAAAAAATTAAAATGCTTTATTTAAATAGATTATATGTCAAATAGCCATCCCAGGTTCCTAAAGTAACTATAGGGAAATAGTGAATATACATTTATAAACATTTTCTACAAATGAGTTGTTATAACCATAGTCACAAGTCTCCAACATGGAAGTGCCTAAATGAAAGGAATTTCAAGAGCCCCCAAGATGCTGGAACATTGGAAGAACCAGTTTGAGAGAGATCATTTCACAATCCACTCAGTATTCATTAGCATGCTGCACAGAACCATGTGTGTAGATGTGACAAGGATTCATATCTATAAACCATGTATGTTGCACAGTAAATCACTTGTGGAGATATACCCTGTCTGTCACCACTTGAGGATATCTATAGGTTTTGTCTAGTTCACTGGAGGATGTGTCTCCTATGCAAAATCTCTTTACATGGCTGTTAACTTTGAGTATATGAGAAATACTGAGTGCTCATCATAGCTCAGACCTGCTTTCCAGGAAGGGAATAACTGCAGACAATTCCCCTCCCCTCCTTTTTTTTGCCAACAGCAAAAGCAAATCAGGACACTCTTGCCTCAAGCATTTGTCAGTGCTATCTGAAATTGTTAAGTTGAAACTTAATTTGTTGCAAGATTTTTATGTAGTAACAGTAATGGCTTTTTTATTTTTAACCAACTAAAATAATATTATAATAATGCTATAAATCAAAGAAAACATGCTCTAAAAGTCATAGCAGATATATTTCCAAGCTAATTGTAACCAATTATATAAAAAAAAAAAGATTGGGAATGCTATGAAATGCAAGAGTGAAAAAAAGTTTCCATGGTGGCATCATTGAATTACTGTGGTATACCCAGAATTATTGCACAAAGAATACTAAAGTATTATAGTAACGTTTGACTGCACATGTCAAAATCACATGTAAAGGCAGTGGTAGAGAAAACTTTTGTTTGCATTTGAAATCAAGCACCATAACAAGCAAGGCAGGCCTTGGCATTAGATCCTCTCATTTCCAAGGCTGATTATGAATGAAATCATGGGTTAGTTTCTTGCCTGTCAGAAATACTTCTGTTTCTGTTTTGATTGGTATTTTGGTTTTCTTCACTTCTTCTTTTCTCTTTTTGAAATGACACCACATGGACTTATTACTTATTCTGTGCTAGGTCAGTAATAGCCTGAATTCACACTGCACTCCAGGAGTTTTACTGCCTTCTACAGCTGGCTCCTGGCTTACACCAACATTAAATCCACAATATGATGTGAATCTCTTATCTTTGTGAAACACCAAATCTAAACAATCTTTTTTATTGTTGTTGTTCTTCACATTTTAGTGCCAGAAAACTAAGATGAAGTCTCTCCCTATCCTTCTTCTACAAAAAACACAAAAGCAGGATTTTTGCAAGTACTACCCAGTGATATTATTTTTAATATTATTTTAAAAGGCCTTTCAAATAGTGATCTATCTAGAAAGATTAGTCTAAGACCTAGAAATGCAGAAGATGCAGGGAAAAGCACAAAATTCCATAGGATTTCTTGGAAGAGGACATTTTCAATCACTTACAGCAAAACTGAGGAATCCAAAAATCAATTGGAATCCAAAAATCAATTAAAAAGTCCATAGCAAACCTGTCTCTCATATTCCTATGTGTAAAATAGAGTTAATGACACTGACCAGTACTTGTAAAGGGCCTGGGATTCTAAGAGATTCTGAGATTCTGGCCAGGTGCCAGGCAGGACCAGGTATGCCACTAAGTGACCAAATCATCCACATTTTACTGCACATTCTTATTTGGAGAGAGGGATGGCACCTTACAGTTATTCCACTGTAAGTCTTCGGGGAGCAACATTATTCCTATTCTCTACAACATAAACAATTCACAAAACAGGAAAGACGATACATAACTTTCAGACAACACAGGCTATCCATGGGAAGCCTAGAAGTTAGAGATGAACAGTGTCTTTTATACAGAGATGCAGGTTATGAGTGAAAGGAGTCTCAAAAAGAAGAGCTTTTGAATTTAATGGATGGCAGGTAATCACTGGTTAAGCTGGGTGACCTGAGCTTTGAACCCCAGGCATCAAGAGGAGCGAGTAATTATTTATTAGACAGATGTTGCTCTCTCAGTACTCCTTCTGCTTCTTCAGGTATTAGAAGGTTCACCAAAGGAAAAATTGAGGATATTCCCTTAGGTTAATGAACATCCACAGATAAAACATGACCATATTAATGTAATTCTGCATAAAGAGGATGATATTCTCCATTAGGATCAAGTCAGTGAGGTCAAATCTTTGCAAAGAGAATCTCACTCCCAGTGTTTATCTTACTGCAAATCAGAGACAGCATAACAAAGTTCTGCTCGATTACTGGCACTGGCTATATTCAGACAAATTATTCAACATTGCAATGGAAACCGAGTAGCGCACGCCATATAAGCTGTATGTGACAGTTCACATATAAACTGTTTATCAACATAATTGTAAGAATCTACAAACAAAATGGAAAGTTTTTAAAGATTACAGCTGAAGCCTTGAAAGCACATACCAAAAATGCTTTATGGTTTGCAATGAGTCAAAGCAGCACTTTAGCAAAACCACAAATTATTTATAACAATGGGTAAAATATATCATTAATAATAGCCACAGTTGCATATATAAGTTGAACTCTTTCAGCCAGAGGATCACTGAGTGTTTTACTGCCTGTATTCATGGCACAAACCCACTGTCTGCATAAGTGGGCTTTCATTCTGGAAAATATTGAAGAAATAATTGATTGGAAGGCTCTTCCTCATTCTTGATTGTCCTGATGACTTTTGTGCATGACATCAGCTAAGATATTAGCTTACCTGCATTCTCCCCAGTGCAGGCTTATGCTCTTAGGAACTCCTCACAACATCCCAGAATTTTTGTGTTGTTACAAAGGAAGTGACAAACGAAGTTAAGTATAATAAATCGTGTAAGGGCAGACCACAGTCTGCCACAGAGAACCTTTGGGTCTTGCAGTGACCTCCCAACCTGTTGAAGCTACAAGGGAGTTTTGCGCAGAGCCCTTATCAACATCACCATGAAGTAAAAGTAAAGCCAAGGAACAGAGCTCCCAAAGTGCTCTCAGATGCAATGTACTTGTAACTAATTACTTCTTAAATTTACTTCTCTGAAGTTAGACAAAGTGAAAAGTGTAGAACAACCACTGTCTTACTAAAAACTGCTCCACTGACATGGAGCAAAGTATCTCCCAACATTTAACCAACTGAACTATTACTTACTGTGAAAAAGATTAAGCTTAAAAAAAACAGAATGATGCAAAACACACCAAAGAGATTTGTAATATAGTCTTAAGAGATTAATAATAATTTTCTTACTCCTCCAAATTTATGCTTATAACACACAGCATAATTACAAAATGTGAAAACCAATCCTAAATGAATTCAACAAGGAATGCAAATCTGCATAGCAAGAGCTCACTCCCAGCACTTCCAGATCGAACAGATGCAGGACCAGGCTTTCATAAGAGCCCAGGGGGTTATTTTCAAGGGCTCAGCACCCTCAGTTGTCGACAGATTTTCAATATGCCAAGGTCATATTTAGACACTTCCATGACTGCTAGATCCACAGAAGCAGCTCCCCCCAGTGCCCTGGCACTGCCACAGAGATTAGAACTCTGCGCACACACACCACTGAGCTGCATTTGGTTCAATATGGTAACTTTGGTTTGGTGCCTAAACTGGGGATGAGCTTTTCAAGGTCTGGCTCATCTTGTGGATAATGACTTCTCTTTTAAAAACCTGGTCCACAGGGAGGGTGGAGGGTGTGAATGAGGGGAAGCAGGGGGGAAATCAGAAAGCGGAGCAAGTGCAGACACGTCTGTACTGATGTTAAGGAAGTGTATACAAACAGTGTGGAAGAAAGAATGGACTGTAACACTGATTTTGTGCTTTGTACATCTTCCCTGAAAAGTTTCAAGGCTTCAAAAGAGACTTTGAGAGGTATTGGTATATCTGTATTTCAAGGTAACATAATTCATACACTTTCATCCTTCAGCATCAGGATGAGCATACACACTCAGAAATTTCCAGATAGTAAAAAGATATGATGTTTTCAACTACACAAAGTTATTTTTTCTCCTTAGAAATGCAAGAAAAATAATAATGGAAGACAGTGAAATTCCTGATTAGCCAATAAAACAATGAGTGCCTTATCAAGTAGGGAATTCCAGATGCTGAATATAAAAATCCTTCAAAAGCTGATATTTTGTCAGATCACACCCTAATAGGTGCTGTAAAATGGTACTCACCAAAGCCCTCATATATAGGAAATGAGCTGTGAAAGAAGCCATTAACAGTTACCAAACTCCACTAGGAAACAGATACTATAAGCACTAACGTAGTGTGGGTGTTCTAAGCTCTGAAGTACTATCCACACCAACACAAACACCTTTGTTGGATCTTCACAGAATCCCCAACAAAAGTCATCCATGGAAGCCCCATAGGACAAATCAAGACCACACAGCAAGGAAAAACTCGGACAACAATTACACCATTACCAAAACTGGAAGCTACCATCTGCACAGTACTAAAGGGAACACATTGCTTTTGAGACATGAAGAACTACTTTTACATGATTATGCCCTGCCCACTATGGATGGCGCTCTATACTTCAAATGGAACAGTGAATTGTACATTGTGTTCTTCCATAAGGTGTAGACACACCTAAAATGTCATTCAGAGCAAAGATTACGTGAAATGGACCCTACCATCACCTCTTTCTTGTACCAGAACCTATGGGAAAGGCAGCAGTTAATTTCTCACACTGTATTATGAGAACAGTGTATACTAATGTTTTTTGCACCAAGGATCTTCACCATTGTTTAATAACAGTGGATAAATCTGGGGATCTGTAAGAAGTTACGAAAATCTCTCTGATTCTCAGAGAACGCTTTGCTCAGTTGTTTGCTGTAAATCTACAGAAACCTCAGACAAGCCCAACGGGTAAATCACCGTGGAAAAAGATGCTGAGTTCTCTGGGCATACGTGCAGTGCACACATTTAGAGAGGATAGGGTAAGCCAGATACTACTTGCAAAACATTGAAACAGGCATCCGTTTCCAATTTTTATGTGTTGTTTGACTTGTAGGAAAGCCAGCTTGTGAGAGCACAAAAGAAGGGGTCTGTACTCCCCAGCTTACACAGACAGCCTCCAACCCAAGGAGTTTACAGGGGGCTTGCTGTGTTTGTACAGTACCTGACTACAATGGAATGCAAGTCAGTAACTTGTGCTCCTCAGCAGTGTTGCATGAAAAAAGAAAAAAAAAAAAGTACATTTCTGTGCCATGTTACCAGATATGTCATGATGTACCTTCCTCACTCCTCCACTCATCTCCTGAGAGAGTGGTAAAACTCCAAGATTAAACAGTATTCACTCCCACTCTCCTGTTAAGGACACTGTAAGCTTTAAACTTTTTGACAGGCTGCTCCCGTTTCTCCTTCCCCACTGCTCCCTGTGTAGGTGTGAAAAGGCTCTTGCAGACCTGCACTCTCCCAGCTTACGCTTACGCTCCCTCATGGTGGATGGCACCCCAGGTGCCAGCCTCCTTCAAGGGCTTCTGCATTCAGCCTACTAAATGGGATGAGCAAAGCCAACCCCTTTGTCTGAGAGACAGCCATGGGTTGGAACCTCGAGCCTGTTGACTAGATTAAATCCAGTTGACTAGATAAAATTTACAAAGGAGGGGCAGTTAGTCTTTACCTTGGTAAGGAAGCTTTGGCTCAGGAACAGCCTACTTCTAGGGATGTCTCCTATGGATCGCTAAATCTTACCTGGATTTCTTGGCCAACGGCCCCTTTCTGCTCTCTCTGCCATATCGTTGCCACTGTCACACTCTTCTGAAAAATGGGCTCAAGGCAGAAGTCACCTGAGCTAAAAGCACATCTGAACTGATCAACCTGCACAGTTCAGCAGCTTCTGTGGCTATGAGGCCTCCATGTTTCCTGGGCTGGGGTGAGGAGGAGCCTCATTTTTCCTCAACAAAGCTCCTGCTATCTCAACATCCCAGGGCAATCCCACAGCAACATCTCCCCCTCAGCCAGCTCCAGCCCTTCTCCTATACCTGTTATGCTCACTAAAGTCACCAAAACACTGAAGGCGAAAAAGCAATGTTTTCTTCTTCTTTTCAGCTCAAGAGAACCACATCTTCCTGCCCACAGTGGCACAGGAGGGAGAGGAGGGCCAGGCCCTGTGAAGGCGGGAGGAGCAGGCCTCAAAATGGCGGGAACGCTGCCTTGCCCAGGGTGCTGCACACCTCAGCGGCATCACAACGTATCCCAGGCTCTTAGAGGACAAAAAAACCCATATGTATTTCAAACTCTGGCACAGACTCCTGCATGACTTTTGACAAAAAATCCTTAATCTCTTTGCCTTCAGTTCTCTTCAATAAAATAATTTAGTGCATTGCTGTGCGGCTCAAGACAGGTCAGACTCCGCTCTCAGCAGTGGGGGCTCAGCGAGGAGTGTCCCCAGAACCAGAAGTTATACTAGGCTACATTCCCTGTTTTAAATTTCCCAACCTTCTTCCAAAAAGCCAGTCATGTTGTGTCGCAAGGTGGGTGTAATAACAGGTCCGTTACACTAACAGTAATGAAAACCCAGGCTTCAACTGCTGGTAAATCAGCCATGATCAGCATAAAAGATATTTTTTTTTTCATCTTGTTGTAATGTTTTCAAATTACCTTAACACACTGACTGGCATGACAATTTTCTAAAATTACCATAACTGTTACTATAAAACTGCTAGAAGATATTACTCCTCTTCTTCATCTTTATTTTTTTCCCAAATAAAACAGGAAGCTGCAAGCAATAGTGTTACTGAAAAAGGACAAACAAATAACTGAAAATTGACAAAAAATGTGAATATACTTTAAAATTACTAAATCCTACTTGCATTTCTGTAATGTTGTTAAATACTTATTTCTTCTATTTGGGCCTGGGAGAGCCCTATTTGCGAGAAGAGAGAAACATCTTGATCTCAGTTGCCCCATACAAAGTCATAACAACAATTGACTTCTGTGGTGCTGCTCTACATTTATCCTAGTTCAACCGAGTGTAGACCCTGGCCCTTGAATTGCTTGCTGTGATATTGAGAATCAAATGCAGCCCTTACCACTCTTGAGAATAGAAAAATTAGTAAAGTGGGTACTTCAAATCCTGTACAGGGCCTCTTTGATAATGCTGTTTATGAAGCTACATTGCATTTGGTTCATAATGGATAGCTTCAACCCTGATTTGGCACTGGGGAAGAGTTCTTAGAGAATGCAACAAAGGAGATACATATGATAGCTATGTTACTGAAACAAAAAGTCACTTTGAAAAAACATCCGGATGGACAAGATGAGATGGCAACAATTATACAGTGACCAGCAGTTTTGTGACAGATACCCAAAGCAGAAAGAGATCTCTACAGAACAGAAGGAACTTGGGTTGACAATGCTCTTAAGAAAATGTTTCAGAAGACACCCTTTTTTCTAGGGCCAAGATGTTTTCCAGGACGCTTACATCTTTCAGGCTCCTCATCCCCTTCATTTTTAATTAGCTTTTTCCTTCACTGTGCTCGGTTCCATTTCCTCTAATAGCTTGTCTTTACTGCTGTCCTCATACCAGAAACGTTAGCAGGCAATCAGTGCTCTTGGAACGGGGACTTGGATTGCAAAAGCACAGAGAAGCAGATTTATGGGCCAGGTTTCCCTTGTCTTTGGGCACTAAGAAGGTTTGAGTAGGGGGAGTCTAGTCAAAATTGATCAACAGACACACTTGGCTGTACCTAGGTATCTACCTACAAGTAGAAGCAGAGCTGGTTCAGAGAAACAATGAGGCAAATACTTGAACGTGTATTGTTTTACGAGTAAACATAACTATACAAGCAGAACTCAAGTCACCACAGCCACAAGGTTAGATTTTGTTAACTATACTTCAGTAATGCCATTCATCTTTATAAAGTAATTTTGACTTCCACCACTGCATCTTAGACCAGAACCTAACCTCTAGCTTCCTCTGATAGAAATAAATAAATCAGCTCTCTTCTGTGCCATCTCCCTTCCATTATGCTTCAAAAGATTTTAACCTGTGAAAGGGTTGATCCTGGGGATTTTGGTTTCATTTCCTCAAATTGCCCAAAATATTCTGCAATGCTGTAGTTTTATCTCCTCAGCTACAATTGTCTGCTCTCTCCTAAATGGATTTTTAGCTAGTAGAAAGAAATCTGCAGTAACTAAGAGTTTGTCAGTATGGTAGAAGTAGACCCCAGTTAACTTCCACCAGCCATTTTTGCTGTTCTCATCGCACTCAAATACAAGCTTGGTAGCAGTCACAGATTTTGCTCTCTTCATTTTTACAGATCACTCAGTTTTACTGTCACCTGTGGTAGGGAGTATACCAAAGGGAATTAAGAACCACCACCTCCTTTTTAATACTGACAAAGGGCATTCCAAAGTGCACTGTTTCTGAAGGCAGACGGATTGCACAAAAAACTGCAAGCATTTCTTTCTTTCTCCAGGAGCTAATGCTGGGACGCTGTTCTTCCATACAGTTCCCTACCATAGCTGTTTGTAAACACCATACCAGACAAGACCACGAAAAAAGCACATTGCATACAGAAAGCTCTCTGGGGAGTGGGGGGCAGGAACCCAAACCACAACACCAAAAAATCTCACACAAACAAACCCCCTCAAAACCCAAATACACACACCTGAGCATCCAAACCACCCATGCAGAAGCAAAAAGAGAAGACAAAAAGCACCTAAGACTACAAAAAAAAAAAAAAGAATGTCACAGAGACTTCCAAATCCTTAAGCTTAGATCACTAAACCATTTCCCTCTCCAGAATTACCTTATTTATGACACATTTCCATGCTTTCTAGTCCTTACTAACCCCAGGAGATACTGAGATATGCAAAAATTATTATCAGTTTCTCAAGGCTACAGTATTTTTGAATATTAACTATAGGTTCGATTTAATTCTATTTTTATCTGAACTAGTCTGCCCATATCTAATGGCTTGGTTATATTCCAAAAAACCTCATTCTAATTTTAGAAAAGAGATTGCAACTCACTCATCTTCTCATTTATAAATGTTTTAAGGTCTCCACTCTATAGGTTGTTCCTCCCTTCTGTGTCAGTAAGGAAAGGTGTAGTTTCTGGTTTAAATTGCTTAATTAATACACAGACATTTTGTAAAATATTTGGCAGTAACTTCCCCAAAATTATTATCTTGCAATTACGTGTCTTAAGTTGTAATACAGAAGACCAATTCAGTTGCTGCAAAATTAACAACATCAACGGGCTGTCTCCCCGAGCCTGTTTACTCTTATATAGTGATCTTTTAGAATTCTTATCAAGAGCATGATAAATTATTAAGATTTATGATAACAAAGACTCCTCCTTGAATGATACTAAAAGACATTCTTCTAATGCTAGAGTTCTGCTCATTACCAAAGAAATTGAAGCAGATGGGAAGATGAAGGAGGCTCCTGCGTAAGACTAATTTCAGTAAGACATGTGCTTAAGGTCCTCTAAGGAAAGAGGAGACCCAATCAAGGGAGAATGCTGAACCTAAGGCATTTCACCCCAACATTATCCCCATCATCCATTCAAACAGTGACTGTGGAAACTGTTGAAGGAAAAGGTTATGGTCCGATATTCTGTTGGCAAAGTACAGTCACTGTCATTTATTTTATCATCATAATAGCCCTTGGCCTACTATCCTTCCCAGCAATACAACAAACATTTTAAATGCCTTTTTAGCTAAGCAGTTTGAAGAGCTGTGCAAAAATAAACCACAAGTAAGCAGTTTCAACCCAAGAGTTAAAGCAACAGTTATTGTTACTTAATTCCTACTCATCTGCAGCTCCTGTTGTGGCAGCACAAAGGAAGTGGCCAGTGGGGATTTGTTGGTTAGGCACAGGTGACACACAAAAGGCAACAGCTGCTTAGTTGTCAACTAAGATGATCAACAAATTTGCACTGAAGGGATGCATTTGCTTAGTGGAATAGAATTGATAAGCCTTTGGGATAAGACAACAGTGATTGACAATGAATTTTTTCTTAACTTTCATTTGGTACTTACAGCTCCAATCTTCTTCTGGAATAGTGTACATATATGATAATTCTTCTGTGTGTTGAAATCATACCTTTTTCAACAACATTCTCAAATCACTTCAATTGAGGAGATGTACCTTGCTGCTGACTGCAGGAAAAAAGTGTTTTCATGAAGAGGGATCAAGGAAAGAGGAGACACTGAAGTGTTCAGTTACAAGAACTAGTAGCTTGGAGTGGAAGTGATTTTTTTTCCTAGCACTGCACTCAGATCTTGGACTAGTCAGAGGTTCAATCTTTCTGTTCCTCTGAATCTCAGTCTCCAGCATTTGATAAGCCTTTAAGACCCTGAAAAATAGTATTTTCTCCAGATCAAGGGGTTACTATCATTGATCCATAGTCTTCCTACTGCTATAATGCTAAGACCCAGCTGTAAGTGCATGTGACCCCCATAAGCAGCAAAAGAAGTCAAATCGGGAGAGTTAGGCACTTCACCTGGTAGGTACTAAATAAATGTGCAAGCCTAGATCAAATCGCTCCACAGCACACGTTCTCCAAATAATACATTCTAATGCAGCAGAGGAACTACGCTGATTACAGAAGCAGTGTCTTTGCCCTTCAAAGCATGACTAAATGCATTCAACACACATATAATAGTTGTAAACTGAGAAATAATGTGTTCTTTAGGATAACGTATGTAAGATTAAAGGACTAGAACTGACCCATTGGACACCTCAGTCTAGTCCTGGCCTCACGTTACATGATTGTCTCACTAGTTGAAAAATTTCCAGTTTAAAAGTAAGTCTACATTCCTTTTTGTTATAAAATTGACAGTCCAACTGCTGCACCCACTAACAGGAAAGTGGAGGCACAGCCAAGCCTGGATGCTTTGCCCTTTCTAGTGGAAGTCAGAGGAAAGACTCCATATTCATACCCTACTTTCACCTGTAGCCACATGGCTCAAATCCCCGCTTGCTGGAAGGATGCTCCAGGCTCTTACTCCAGGAAGATTAGAAGCCTAATTCTAAATCAGTCTAAACATCCACCATTTATCCATTTTTCCTTTTTGTGACATTAAATTAAACATATGTGATGACTGGAAACATCATGCATTTGTGAATCTCCATCGTATTTCACTCCATAAACTTTTAAAGAATAACCTTTCAAATATTTTCCTGCTAACCAAAATGATGAAATACAGTGCATTTCCTATATCAGTCACCTTATCAATGTATGATACCAGTTTAATTTAGCACTGGTGACCGAATTCTGATTGTATACTATTTATTTTTCTCTCCCCATCACATATCACTATTTTTCTGCTTTTGAAATTTGTTAAGGAATTGAAAGCTATTTCAGAGTCAGAGAAAGAAGGCTTTACTATGGCTAAATACCATACTTTTCTAAAATGACTAAATTTATTTAACCGACATTAAGTGCCTGTTCTGTGCTACAGTTAAATAATCAGCCTGAATGACAATCTGGTTATCAGAGTTAAAAACCTTTTAAGTTTCACTCCTGCAAAACTCTCTTCTGATCCTACCCCTAAAAGAGAGACAAAGAGCTACAGGAATGATTGGGCTGCTTGAGAACATGCCCCACAAGCCTGATCTTGCAAGGTGATGAGTCATTAATTCTGACTGAATTTAACGAGAGTTCAAGTTCTCAGCAGGGTTTGAGTTACAGCCCCCAAGCTCAGAACCAAACACTTCGGTGAAATATTTTCAGGGAACATCCACTGTGCAGAGCAGCCATAGAGAACAGGAACATTGAAGAGTTTACAGAAGAATAGGTAAAAGGACAGGAAAACAGGAGAAAAATAATTTGAACATAAATCTTTAAACATCTAAAAACCCAGACTAGCAGCCAATGCATATGTTGAATAAACGAGTCATTTTTCTTATTCAAATAATCACAGCAGCATGCATTTGGGTGCCTGTTTGGAGAGATTAGAGCAGTGATAATAATATTAGAGTCAGTAAACAACTAGTATACCTATATTAGTATTCTGCATCTTTTATTACTTAACCCTTTGGAATAGCAATTAGTCTTCGGTTTAATTGACCGAATAAAGTTGGTAGAAATTTTAAAATGTCTTTTCCAAATGACAAAACTGAGGCATTTTATTGATCATAAAGGTTTTTAATACAAACTGAGGACTGCTGAGGTAGCAGAACTGTCTACAATAGGTTACAGTGTGCAGCAATAAACTTCCCATCTCCCATCAAGCTTTCAGTGCGCTGTTCACTATGCAGTCTTTATCTTCACATGCTGACACATGTAATCTAACATTCTCACTTTGCCACAGTAGGAGCAATTGCTTGACAATTTGATTATAGTTTCCTGTCAGCTCATACACAGAATATTCTTTGAGCTTTCAAGAACTGTAAAATATTTTGATTTTACAATGATAATAATCTTCTGGGGAAAACATCATTTAAAATATTGATTTCTGATAGCAAACCTACTCCAGATCTGCATGCAGAAACTGCTTTGAACATCTAGAAGCTGATACGCTGCACATGAGAAGAGAGGCAGAAATTATGGTAATATGCAAATAACAGGACAAGAAGGTTGTTGAATGAAAACAGTTACTGACAGCTACTCTGCAGCCTGCGTGAAATGAGTGAATGGTCCCAGTCTGGGATGTGGGGGACAGGCATCCTCCCCACAAAATTCCAGACAGGAGGCTGAGCACAGGATGCCAAATCCAGAGAGGACATAAAGACACCTTTGTCTCTAAAAATGGCTTTAGCAAATCCCATGTGAGATTCATGGGCATAGGGAATGGTGGAAGATATGGATGGTTGCTGCCTTTTTGGTTGCATCAGTGAGACAATTGAGCACTCCACAGCAATTGCTGTCAGTCTAGCACATTTGGTTTGTTTTTCAGAACATGTTTCATAGCTCTGTATTTGTGGGCTGCAGCCAAAGAGCTGTTGCCTAAGTCAGTGGTTGGGGCCAAAACTGAACTGATGCCACCTTTGTATTCCCTCTGTCCTGTACTACCTTAGTATTAAATTGCTCCCCTCATAGTTCCATTTTTTACATTAAATGTCAAAACCCTCAGTGGGTCAAGGTGGTATCTAACACCATACAGCAAAGTCTCAGTCAAACTCTTTAGCTCTGGCCATGTCCTAGAAGCTTAATTTTCACACAAAGCTTGTTACAAGCCAGAAATGCCAGGCAGGCTATCTGTGCTAGCAATACAGCCAGAGCAGCTGCAAGACCCTTGGTAAACTAAGCCCTTATGGTTATGTTTGTTGCCTTCAAATAAAATTTCAAGAAACATTTTTGTAACAAAAGAACACAGGTTTCACTGAATGTCAAGTAATACAGAAGTCTACACACTGAGGAACAAATTGTGTGAACAGTTTAGAGATAGTTTCCTTCACCATATAGTGTGGACTCCTACCTCCAATTGAAGCAAATGAAAGACAGACAATTAAATAGATTTACCTATGTGGCTGTTAAGCATTTGTGAAAACATTATCTTAAAAGCCAAATTGCCCTGTCACAACAGAGTCACAGTAGACTTTTTACTTGCTTAAAATACAAAGGATTTATTTTTTAATTTAAATTGCTATTTTCATCAAGACCTCAAAATAGATTTTCTTTTCATTCTTCTTCTTGTCATTGTCCCTGATGTATGACAGTTACATGAAAGAGAACAAGGGAATAACTACAAAGGGAGTGATGCAAAACAGGGCAGTCTTGGATGTCTAGAATCAGACTGAAAAGCAGACATTAAAATGGAAGAGATATCACTGAAAATAATCCTATTACTAAAACTGCATGACTAACAATAATTTATATGCACCCAGGAACATATGCGCACCCCCAGAACACAATCAATCACTTCACCTGGAATTCAGCCACTCAGCATTATAATATTCATACATACAAGCTGTTAGCTACCATTAATCAAAAAGCTTTTAACTAATTACTTAAACTTTCAAACAACAATTTTGGTAATTTAATGTAAATTCATAAACTACCATCATATCCTATTTTATAAACAGGTATTTGGCTAATATCTTGCATTCTGCCAAATGCTAGAGATAATCTAGGTGTGTCATGAGAGGCAAGTACGTCAAATTAGACAGCCAGTACCATGAAAACCTCTGCAAGTCTGAAGAGCTGTGACATGTTGTAAGATGGAGAAGCCTCAGCAGAGACTAAGAGCCACATGGACCTCAGCAGATTTAGAGTTTAGCTCCCTTACATCTAAGGGGACCACAAGAAATATTGAGATACAAAATACCAAAGGAAAGTCATCTTCCCTTGCACTATGGCATACCACAGTTTTGAACAGGAAGAAGAACTTAGAAAATAGCCTCCTTTATATTACATTAGTTTCTGTCTTCCAACAAACACAGACAAGGACAAAAAGCTTCTCTCAACCTTGTTAGATGAGACTGTCTAACCTACTGCACTACAGTTTAAAGAGGGATGATTTAGCTGTAGCCAGTTGATTCTGCTGTTGTGCTTTAGCCAGTCTTGCCAGAAGTGTTAAAATACCACTACTGTTACAAGGTAGATTTTTGGGTAAGAAAAAAATAAATAGGAACACCTGCATGAAAAAGGAGTATAAACTGCTAAAACAGAGTACTTTGACGAATGGAGTTTCAGATTTGATTAATTGCAATTATTGTATTTTTAAAATGTAATTATGTACACATTTTGTAAGTAATGCTGACTTACACATACAAATGGAATGAAAAATTGAAAGCAATGCTCAGCAAAATGTAGCTCAGCTTTTCGAATTCATATCAAACTTTCCATCTTTAAAGTGATCCAAAATTTAAACTGAAGTGCTCTACTAGATGGTGTCTAAATGGCTAAAGGGGCTTCTTTTCTGTTTGTTCTAGCTTAACTTTTTGGTGATCAATATAGCATTTCTCACCAAACTGCCCTTTTCAGAAGGCATAATGTCTGAAGCTCCACTACTTAGCATTGTGGATATGAGGCTGTGGTAAAACCCTTCTGGAGTATCTTTCTTTCGCAATTCTCTTTTCCATACTATGCAGATATCCTTTCCAGAAACTGCACGGAAGCCATGAATTGAGTGGCATCAAAACCACCTTATTGGTCCTCTGAGGTCAGACCTAATAAACATTGAGAATATATAGAGATCACAAAAAAAGAACTGCCTCTCATCTCTCTGGTTGACTCCCTGAAGCACATAATTTGTTTTATAAATGAAGAAAATATCTTTTCGTAATTGCAGCAGGTGTAGAATATAGATGCCTATTTATGCTAATAATTAAAAACAAATGTCAGGCCTACCACATCTCTGATCATTTAAGTCACTTCAATGATACATGAGATATAAAAGAAGACTTCACTAAAGGTCTCTAAAGAGAAAAGGGCAACACCACTAAATAAAGAAGAATTATCATGCTGGGGCAAACTTGAAAGTAGATGACATTCATACAAAATGCAATTTACTTTGACAGTAATTTTCTGTATTTCCCCTGCTACTATTGAAGATATATGTGTTTGAATAAGAGCTTTTCTCTTTGAGAAGCCAGCTGTTCATCCCCTTTGGTCTTCAGTTAAATCACAGAATCCTGTGTTAATGGCTTCACCATTTATTACATAAGAAAAATAATTATGATGTCATCAATTTGTAATTTAGAGCCCTACTGAAGGGTCAAGTAACTGAAGATAGTGGCTTGAGAAACTGAATTGCAGTATTTCTTGAGAAAAATCATTGCTTTGAGAATTTTTGGAGATGTTTATTTTGTTTAAATGCTGACCAAAAAATGCAAGAAAAGGCACTAGCAATTCCCTCAGAGGTGTATGCTTTTAAGTGGATGCTATAGAGACGTTTCAAATGTCTATTTTCAGTCTCTCTGCATTAATGTTCTTGAATATGCTGTTTACCTTTAAATGAGGACCAGTGCACTTTTTCTTACCTCTTTATTCAGAGTGATCAAGTATGATTACAAATGTCCTTATAAGTTTTTAATTCCAAAATAGTTTGAGGAAATATTTGACCCACAGCATTCACTACACATCAGAGTTTTTCCTTCCAAAAAGCTCTGTCCCTTTGTGGTGGGCATTATCTAGCTCATTGTCATGTCAACAGCATATGCAAGTACTGTTCTGCCTAAAACAACCTCAGTGTGAGCAGGCAGAGGGGGGAATGTGACCTCCTCCTGACTGCTGTGCAAGGACAGGACCTGGGTGCAAGGGATAGAATTGATCCACCTCAGAAGGGTCAGGGCTTGCTCCAGCCCAAAGTACTTTCAGGTGAGATGTGAGAGAGCAGGTGGCATTGTGCTACCAGCCCCAACTGCTACACAGAGAAAAATTGACCCTAACCCTAAAGCAGGAGACTACTTCTTCCCCACCCATACCAGGGGAAGGTTGTGCTAATAAGGCTCCTTATGTTTCTGCTGAACTTTCAGACAGGCAGGCAACCTGCAGCAGGACAGAAACACCTGCTTTCATTGAGTCCTACAGACAGATGAGTGTTGGCAAAGTCTAACCCCGAGTTTCTCAATCTCAGGAGAACCATATTCTTCCCAATGAGCTCTTCTAGCCCTCAAGTTCTTGGAGACTATTTGAAGTCAAATACAATTTGACAAAGATTAATAATAGAAAAAGAGTAACAACAATATGGAAAGGTCAATAACGAGATGGTGTGCTGAAAGAACATGAAACAAACCAAGCAGAAGAACCATTTCAACTGATTCACTGCTCCAGAAGAGATGCTTACAGTTAGATGTCCAAGTACATTTAAGACAGAAAAAATACTTAATGTAATTTATAGAATCATAAATAGGTTGGGTTGGAAGGGACCTTAAAGACCTATTTCCAACCCCCCTGCCATGGGCAGGGACACTTTCCACTACACCAGGTTGCTCCAAGCCCCATCCAACCTGACCTTGAATACTTCCAGGGAGGTGGCATCCATAACTCCTCTGGGCAACCTGTTCCAGTGTCTCACCACCGTCATAGTAAAGAATTTCTTCCAAATCTCTAATCTAAATCTACTCTCCTGCAGTTTGAAACTGTTCTCCCTCATCCTATCACTCCATGGCCTTGTAAAAAGTCCCTCTCCAGCTTTCCCGTAGGTCCCCTTCAGGTACTGGAAGGCTGCTATAAGGTCTCTCCAGAGCCTCCTCTTCTCCAGTCTGAACAGTTGACCCACTACATCTATTAGCACAGTCCTATAAGAATAATGCATTGATCTTCAAGGTCAGAATATTTTGCTTTCCTTATCAGTTGTAATACTCAAAATAATACTTAACTAATCATTGCTATATGCAGATTATGTTTTGCCTCCCAGTTGTTATCCACTGATACCAGCTGAGATACAAACAGCTCAACATCATTATTCCTCCTTTTTAGAGTGCCATAAAACATACCTGATGAAATTTCTTGTTAGAATATGACTGCCCACAACTCTTATTATGGCTTCTAACAGTTAAACCCCATAGCATGTTTTATAAGTAGATATGGCTACAAGACTGTGCTTAGCTTGGAGATGAACCATAGCATTTCATGTAGTTTTCCTTTCTTACTATGCGCCTACGACAGAAACCAATTAAGGCACTAGACCACAATAGTTGTCTTTATTGCCAGTGTTGTGGCATTGAAAAACTTTTTAAATTGTGTGAAGCTCTGCAAATTGCAATTCAGTCCCTTCATGGTCAGTTCTCTGCACAAAGAAGCCAATGCTCAGTTTGTAGACATGGTTATACTGAATGCTTCCCATGTGCAGGGTTAACTGACATTGTAGAGAAAAGAACTACGCAGCTCTAATTGAATTTTTGTTTGCCATCATTGAAATTCCTGAATTGATTTCAAATATGCAGTCTTGAAAGGGAAAAAGACTTGACCCTATTAACTGCATTATCTTTGGATTCTATATATCCTAAACAGAGTGGATTAGATTTCACCTTAAACTCCCACCCAAAATAAGAGACCATGCAAACTTATGCAATTAAAATGAATGAGTTCAGTCACATAGAGTTTAAATGTATGTGATGGATGCAGAATCCTTTCAGAATTCTTATTCCACCCCAAAAAAAGAATACAGGGAAGGCAGACAATTAACAAATCCATTTCCAGAGATTGTTTCTAAATTATTATGGATAATTATAAATATTAGTGTTCAGTCCTTCAGGGAACTCAAAACACTCCAAAATGAGATCTCTAAGGACAAAACACGAATCTAACCAGGCACCATTGTAAACCCCTTCCAGTAAAAACAGGCACTATTTGGCATTGTAGGAAGACACTGCTGATGGCACTGTAGGAAGACAGACCTCAATGTTCACTCAGGTTCTAACCTGAAACCTTTGGATATATTCCATGGAAGTTAGTATAGCCTAAAAGAAACCAATTATCATATTTTCATCTCTGATTTGCATGGACTTGTGATACACTAGTTAGATTGTAAGACATTGTGAGTCAGTATGCTCCTGCCTTATACTGCCCTCAGAGGAAAGCATCAAAGTCAGAAGCATTCCTCTTTCCCTTGGTCTGCACAGACCAAGGTCAGATGTGTCACCACTTCCTTGCCCCCTCCCAGTAAGACCAGCCTGCTCTTACAGCTCCCAGCTTCTTAGCCCTCTGTTAGCAGCAGTCTCTGGCCTTTAGTAACACTAGGGCTCTGCATTCCTTTCCCTTCACCATTTTCGGACTCTAAACCCTGTTAGTGCAGTCTTCTGGAATAAGTTTGTCTTTATTATTTTCTCCCTTAATGTTCTCATTTACAAACCATAGAGATACAGAACAGCCCTTTTGGGGAGTACTGTTTTAGCAACTGCATTGGCTTATGGTGTGCATATATAAAAACTAGGAGAAGCAGAAACACTTCTATCTTTATTTAAATGTTATTATTCTCTGCATAGCTTTTATAAATTAATTCCCTCTATTGGCAGACATTTATGTCCAAAAAAAAAAGTATCTCTCCAACCACAGCAATGTTGACTTTTTTGCTTTGCCAGTGTGCTCTCATACTCATGTTCTTACATGGTAAAATTAGTATAAGTGGCAGCACGTTTCCACAAGGCACAGCAATGAAGCTGTCATATCAGGAAAGCTGGTTTGTCTCACTAAAAAAATTACTGAGAATACAAGCCACAGAAGGCTTTTGCTGAGAAACCATCTGCTTTAACTATCAGACCATTTCCTGCTCACTAGCTTATGCTATTTGCAGGGGTAAGGACTACAAAGAATTTCTCCCTGTCAGGCAGCCTCCTTGGCACAAGAGCCTGAGTTCCAGACAGCTGAGATATGACTCTCTTATAACATCCATGTTTAACCAAACTATCTTAAAGACTGAAAAGTGTCAAAAAAATGGCGAGGAAAAAAAATATATCTCTTGGCATTGAGAGCAGAACTGAGAAGCTATAGAAGGGCAGGGACCAAGCTTCATCACCTGATGATAGAGCCATCTTTCCATTCAGGAATCCAGACTTTCTCAACTTCTCCAGCCTGATAGGGGGCTCCCTATCTGCAAGTAGTTATTAAGCTACTATTCATACAGAGCCAAAGTGAAAAAACAAGGCAGACAAACAAGCAATGGCTGCAGTTGCCGTTTAGTAGTCACAACCCTATCAAGGACTGTTCATCCACACTTTCCACCCTCTCCATACTGCTGAGCATCTCCCTACTACCTCCAAGCTCTGCTACAATAACTGTTCTCCTATAAGTAATTCCCTTGGGGCCATTCCACTGTCCTCCACTAGCCTCCTTTAGTGTCCAGCACTTCATTTATACTTTGTTTCTCTAATGGCTACAAACTAGCTTTTTATTATTATTATTATTATTATTAAATCTCCAGCCAAGTTTATGCCATTCTAACCAGCTGGTGTCTGTCCAGTAGTCTACATGAAATGAGTTGGTGACCACTTTCCAGTTTTGCAGAAATAATCCATTACCCCACTTGGCATCTGTGCTTATCTCACCAGACTGAGCATTTCATCTGAAGTCCAGCAAGCACCAGACCTCACGGGCTGCTCTGTGAGGTTATTGTGGCAAAGAGGAAGAGCTCAATCAAACTACGCTTGTTTTCTGAATGCAGCATCTGCATCTATTATACAGATGTCAGGTTGATTGGAGATATCAAGAGAAGGGTGGGGCCTGACCATCTATTGACTATATCTTGTCTGCAGAAACCCCTGGTGTAAAGCCAGTAATAACCACCATCCTGCACACTTATCAGAACAGCTAATATTGTCCATTGGAGCTGCCTTTAGTGTATCTGTGGTAAGGCAGGCAGGCCAGATCTGTATTTAAAATAAGAATGTGCTGGGAGGATACTGGTATTTCCCTGCTGGTGAAGGCTTCCTTATGCAAAACAGCTAAATCTGTCCCACCTTGTCATGCTGTTACTTCTACTAATGGCGATATCAGCTTTCATACTGTCAGATCCCCACTTCCCACACAGGGAGCTCAGGAAGAGCTTTCATGCTGTTTCCATTAAACGCAAAAGCTCAGGAGTAGCTCAGACTATCAGGATTTGTTCTGAATCACTTTTGTCCATAATAAATAGAAGTCCAGTTCTCTCCTGGTTAAACAAAGGGAAATGCACGCAATGAAAAAAATTAAAGCTGTCGAGCCATTAGATGACTCATAATTATGTGCACAACTGTCCAGATTTTTAATGGTGAAAGGTGTAACTGTTAGTAATTGATATTAGATGTTGCAAATAAAGATTAAGCTTGCTTATCAGAACACTGGTTGACCTCCTGAAACTCCAAGTCATTGTAAATGAGATTCTTTTTTCATTACATAGTTAAGTATTCACATGCAGCACCCTGTTTCTGATGAATATAGCAGGCAGAAGGGGTATTTCTTACATTGATTTCCCTACAGGTTTGAGAAGCCTGGAGTGGGGAAGACAGAATTTAGGCAACTAGCTGCTGACAAGTTGGTTTATACCATAATTACTATCATAAATTACTTTTACCTGAATATTCTGCTCTTTATTCCAGTTGTGGAAGGGTGAGGTTATTTTTTAGACTGAACATCTGAACTACTCAACATATAATTTACATACCAAGCAGTGTAATTCCTGGTCTAGTTTCCATTAGAACTGCTGGAGAATTAGGGAAAAATACTTTATAAATGTTCCCCAAGGGAACAATTTTTGGCTGCTGAGCATACAGCCCACAGCAGCAGATCATGTGCTGGATGGTCTCTAGGGCAAAAGAGAAGGTATCCTCTGCTACAAACTGCTGCTAATACTAGAACTAGGCACCATGTTATTCTCTTGCTTACTGTTTGTTTCTATTTCCAGCAGAAAGCAGTAGACCCATTTTACACAATATTTAATTCAGCCCAGCTGCTGGTGGGTGGATGGCCATATCCTCCCTTCTTTATATTTTTAGTGAAATGATCTGCTCTCGAGTCCATGAGGCACATGAGGGAGGGTCACCTGCTGACAGCCACAATCGCACATATCAATACTTCATGGCCTCTGTGGCAGTGACTGGAGCAGCTATGGACTTTCCCTCTTTTATGTAGCTCGTGGTATCAGCACACAGTGAAGGAGCACTGTCTGGGAAGAAGGCAAGGGCAGCAGGCCAGGAGAATTCAGTAAGAGCCACAGATGCCTCTACCTGTGAGTGCACTAATACCTGGAACCACCTCAACCCCACACTGCATACATGGCAGCAAAGGAGCAGCTCTGAGCCCATGAAACACTGTAGTTCTGCTGTGTGTGTGTGAGGACAGGCAAAGCAAGAGCTGGCTCTGCTTCCCCAGCTACCCTCATGTTTCACCACTGCTTCCAGAGCAAGTCCATCCAGACCTACCTACTGCCTGTTTTTCCACAGCACTGTCAGCAAGTTCTCTTCAGTTAACATTTATAATGATATGCAAAGTACTTACAAAGATGTAGGCTATGAAGAGCAATTAATTTGCATTGGCCATTCAAACCTGACAGCTATGCTTAAATAACCTGGCTGCTCAAAACTCCCTCCCACCCCATTTTGCTGCAGCATTAGATCATTCTGAAGTGGGGGAAAATGGGATTCATTTCATGAAAACATGAAAAAAAGTGAGTTTTCTTGTACATACCAAAACAACATTTTAAAGTGAAAGAGAAGCAAACTGCATTAAACACAATCAACTATATTTGCTAAATTATTAATCTAACAAAAGCCATTCTGGAAACACTGCATTTTTTATTAATTAGCTGAAAAGAAAGAAGTCTCCTGGTAGCTTGCTCCAAGACTCACCATTGTTTAGGAATAAGGATTTCTAAACAAGAAAGATAAATTGCTTTATAATCAGCACGTGTAATTCATCATGTATGTGAACTAACAGTTATATTAATATATCATTACTTCCAGAAATACTCCATGTAAAAGCCCACCCACTGTACATTACACAAAGGAATCACTCTGGTCTTTATGCCACACAAAATAGTCCCAATAGCTGAGGTTCAGAAAATTTAGATGTTATACTTGCAAGTGCAATAGCTCCTCCTCACATGATAGCTTTGAAAGGCTATTTTCTGACCATCCTTCTTAACTACCTACTTCAGAAATACAGCCCAAATATAAAAATTACTGTTATCTTTGAATATCTGAACAAGGCAATGTTTTTACTGGCTGAGAGGCAGGCATTTAGCACGCTACATTGCACAGGAGTCACCACCAGCCTCCTGCCTGGCTCAGGCAAAAGAACGGGCTGTTTCGCTTCTCAGTTGTAATCTCCCCAGAGAATTTACCTGGCCAGACAGGCAAGGTCTTTCCCAGCTGGTGAGGCAATACTCATCAGGATATATAACTGGGTCAAAAGTCTTCTTCCTATTACAGAGCTTCTAGATAAAGGAAGCATTAAACCAAATGGAAAGCCATCCATCCATTAGGCTTTCCAGCAGTTCCTCTGATTCTTACCCTAAAGCCACAGACAGGATCTAGGTTTACAAGTCTGTATTATTCCTGGTTTAGCCAGAGTTCTAATACAGTTTCTCAGATAGTTTCCTACCCAACCTTCCTGCTAAAAGCAATTAAGAAAAAAAAAAAATCCATCCTCTTCTATTCCTTCCCAATTAAAATCCATGTTCCAGAGTCCACCAGACATTGAGCATAGCTCTTCTTTTTCAGACTGTTTTTGTAGAGTTTGGAAGAAAGTATTGGAGAAGCTTGTTTAGTTTCTGTAGTATATAGATATTTACCTACCATGACTGAAGCCCTTCTAAAAAGAAGGACCCCAGGTTGTCCTTGCTTTGATCTAGGGATTGGAATAGCAATGTAGTGTTTGCAGCATTACTTATGGAAACAATATTAAATGCATAGTTTGCCCTGCAATACTCTTAGGAACCATCACCTAGTAACAGTTACTAGACATCAGTCAGCAAAAACCCAGACATAGCATTACATGCCTTGGTAAACTGAGGTTAAAGAATTAGGTATATACTTGTACATGAAAGTACCTAGACAACAGGTCACCTGATTGTCCTGTAAAATCCTCCTTGCTGCATAAATTTTCTACTAGATGTTTTATTCATAGTTTTTTGCTTCTTCACTTTTCCTCTTGTCATTAGCAAACCCTTTTCCAGCCCAAAAGTATGACTAGGATTTTTTGATACACAGCTGCTGCTGACAGCACAGACACCCGGTATGGTTCATAACCCAGCTCACTCTCAGCAGACAGGCATGGCAGAAGGTCCACATAACTTGTGGAAAACAACTGCAGACGGAATACTGCTGCTTGCTTGTCCCTTTTGCACAGAGCTGGGTACCAAGATGCCAGTGCCCATACTACTGTATTGTTATTGCACCCAACTACTGGACAGGAGCAAGAGCTGATGCTACAACTCAGATGATGGGGCTGTACTACCTCTGCAGCAGATACAAGGCAGCCTCGTTCTTTCAATATCAACATTGCTGCACCAACTTGTACTGGTCAGAGCTGGGAATTGCCTTCATTACCACAAAAATATTTTAGATAAATTATTTATTAAAAACTTTGCTACCTCTACTCTATTAAATAACATGTGCTTCTCCCTCACCAATGCCTCTATAGTATATGCAAGTGTATTTGTTCATCTAAAACACAAAAAACTGCAAAAACTAGATGAAGAGCAAACTCTTCAATAGTTAAGGAAGGGAGGTAAAAGACAAGTTTGACATTAGCTTTTAAAATTGATACCAGTTTTGAAGTGCCACTTAGCAAGATATAGCTTTCCTCTGAATTTATTGCTGACTAATTCCTTCTATAATTCTTATGTCTGTAAGGGCATAAGCTTGAACACTTCCAAGTTCAGGCCTAGAAACTATCTGTTCAGTCATTTCTTTTTTGACCTTTATGGGCATAGCTACATAAATGATATAATAGTCTTTATTTTAAAAGCTTTTTCTCATTAGTGTTTGCTCTCAGTTCTATAAATCACTGAGCTGTACATATGATTGTGTCCTGCCATACAACTCCAAGTACAGAAGTAGACAAACGGAGCTGTTACCAACCAATACTATTTGACATTTTTAACCCATACATTTTGAGAACTTTTTAATTACATATTTGCTATGATCTCTGATTAAACCAAAATTGCTTTCAATGGCACATAATAAATCACACCACAGATTTATTCACGTTGTTCCCAAATGTAGTGAAATAAATTGTTTGCCACATTTGGGACTGAAGTCTATCTTCCATTAAGAAAATTGTAAATTAAAATAAATTACTTCTAGATACTCTAACTCCAGATCTTTCTATGACTTGTTCTGCCCTATGTCACTTAACCTCCAAGGGAGGATTTCTAAATCTTCTTTAGGTAAAAGACTCAATAGCAGGTATGTACATAGCATTGCCTAGCAGTGAAGGTGGCTGTATCTGCTGCTTTGTACTAGACCCCCTGTAGAGCTAGAAGGACTGCAGTTTGTGGTCTACTTTTGTGTTCATGAAAGTATTAAAACAAAAATTCAGAAGTGATCCTGGTAAAGAGTACAGATTCTCCACAACCAAATACTTTAATGAGAAAAAGTAACTAGTAACTTATTTTCTTCATCTGTCCAGGCCTTTTTTCTGTAAAGGGTGACTTTTAGAATTTTCTCACGGTCTCAAGCCATACAGTTTTTATTTGCCCCTCATTTCCAATAAACACTTCAGTGAAGCTGCAACCAACTTCTAAAAATACCTAGACATGAAGAAAAATTCCTTGACTTCGGAGTATTTTATGTAAAATACAGAATTAATGACCACAATATTGAAAAATTATTTTATAGTCATTTAAAAGAGGTCTCATTTGATCCTTTTATCATCTGGAGTATGCAGATGCCTGCATTAAATATAGTTACAATCACTTTTGCTCTCATGGGTCTGTACCCTTATATTTCATTACAATGAAAAATATGGCCATTGCCAGATAAAGAATAGGAACTAGTAATTCTTGGGGAAAGAAGTCAACTTTTTTTTAGTGCTCTTTATATACACAACAGCTCTTTCTCCTGTAAGGATGTCATAGCTGTATCTCAGTACTTTAGAATATAATGCCACTCAACTGTTGTGCAATTCTTCAAGACACAATCTGGAGTTCTTCCTAGTAAGAGGTTTTATTTACTGTTTCACATGAGATTACAAGATGAACAATACAGACTAATAAAGGATAAAATGTTGTGCTTGCTCAGAATTAATTTATAATTTAAAAGCACTCTTCATACAAAATACCTAGGATTTTACTGTCCCTGTGATAGCCTAGTTAGTGCAATACTTAATTTGGGGGCTAGAAGGGCTGAGTAACAGTTACTGCAATTACTTTTTGAGTAACACAGGTGAAGACATAGACCATATAGAGAATATTTGGTTTACAGAGAATATTGGACACAAAATTACTAGCAGTCCGGTGCACAATAACAGCAGCCACAATAAGGCTGAGCTGTAGCATGATGACTTGTTTGAGTAGGAGAGTTTTCAATGTTTATTAACACTTCACAAATGCTGCTGTTCACACAACCACTATGAGAGAAAGAGCTCTCTTCTTATACCACAGGCTACACCTTTCAGCCAGCTACAACAGCTAAGCTCCCTCCCACTCCTAAGTTTATGGGTGAATTTCTGGCGAAGAGGAATTCGAATTCACCCCCTAAACCAAAACCAGAGTAAATTCCCTGGTTTGTGTACTCTTTATCTTGAGAGAAGGTTGGGTTTATCACTGTTCTCCCCTGGCAAGTTGTCATTAGAAACTACAAAGTCATTAGCCAAAAGCCAAAAAGAAAGCAATCATGGGCCTGCCTTGAAACTTCACAGGGCAGCTACACCTATATAACTACATTGAAGGACAAAACTCCAGAATTAGGTCTCAGATTGATCATGAAAAACAGGTACTTTGAAATCCTAGAAAACAGAATTTTTAAACTCTCGTGATATCTCAGCTGTTGGTTTCATGCCTTTCTAGAGGAATCACACCACAAAGGAAATTTAATTAGGTTGTCATGTAAAGGAGAATTGTCTATCTTCAAGCTAAATGGCAGAAAACAATCAATGCCTTGATGAATAAACTGTCAATCAAAGCATAGCCCTACATTTGCTTACCCTGAGCTCCCTCAGCCAGAAGAGCAATGTGAAAGAATACCCCTGTTATTAACCCTATGTGCACTGCAGTGTCAGGAATGGGATGGTTAATACATTTTCCATCTACCCTTAGTACCACTGATCAAATCAATTCTCACAACACTAATCTTTTGGTTTAGTCCCTCACTCTGTTGCTTAAGACACTCCAACAAAAATATTTTTCAGATTCTTTTTCTACTGAGCCATTTCTAGCATGACAAGTGCCAATCACACTGATAAATATTTAATTAAGCTGCACACAACATTAATGGTGATTACTAGAGATCAAATTGAAGGTCAACCAGAAGTGACTTACCTATGTTCAAGTCTGGTGACCCATTCATTCCTTGCCAGGGAATATGAAGGAACAGATTAATCAAACACAATGGCCATATGTTTACAAATACTTTTTTTTTTGATAAGCAACCAGACTTCCACTGTGAGAAAAGCACTGACAAGTTGGTGTGTGATTTTCTCGGCACCCACGGCTCACAAAATCTTGTGTTTGTAATCAAACTCCAGCAAATATGGTTGGACTCTATGATCTTGAAGGTCTTTTCCAACCAAATCAATTTTATGAAATAGCTGGAGCTCTACCAGCCACCACAGCTCAAAGGTAGTACATGAGAAGTATACAACTATTGCTTCCATAATGTATTCCTCAGTGCTGGAAAACCTTCTAATTAAGCCACACCGATTTAGGGCTGCTGGACTCAAACTAGAACAGAAAGGCACATGTAAGCAAGACATCAGAGAACTTTCACAGCATCAATATTTGGCCTATATTTTCATATGAAAAGTTGTTAAGTGTAATATATTCTTAATATAAGACCTTTGACTGAAATACCTCTATCATTTATAATAGGATTTATAACTTTAAAATTATTCACCCCCAGGCTTCATTAAGGGGGAGACAGAGAATAATAAACGTACTGATGAGAAGAAGCTTATAGTAATGGATTGACAGAGACAGTTTTGTGGATGACAATACAACTGAACTTATTCATTTTTAATCATAATGTATTAACCTGTGGTACAGAAGGCCAAAGTCAGCAATGCATTTAAGGAAGTCTTTAAATCAAAGCAGACAAACAGCCACACTACTAGCTACCACCATCTGATCATTAAGATACTTAGATTTAAGCACAGGCTTAACATATTGTTGGATTGTGGCCTTAACGTTGGCAGAGCAGAAAAGCAGGAAATGCATAACATTTAACTTGTATCTTGCAAATATGTTCTATCATTACAGGATTCTGAACTGTTCAGAGAAAAAAGCTCTGTTCTAGGAACCCTTCCTGATGAGGTGGATGTATTCACCAGAGCAGTACCTGGTGCTGTCCCTTGGGAGCAGACAGCAGGAGAGAGGATAGGTTAATTTGGCCCACTTTTCCTAAGGGTCAGCTACTTATGCTGCTAGAAACCTAGCACACTGTGTCACGCAGAGCATGCAGACTGGAAACCAGCAAGTACACAAACAAGCGAGCCTATTCACAATCCTACTACTGAACTGTTAAAGGATTCTCTCAACAGCCATATTACACAGGGGCCCAAACCACAGGTGGTTTTGTGAGGCTTCAGGATTACCCACTTAGTCTTCTTAAAGAATGAAATAGAACAGCCACAAAGAGCTCTTACAGGGAAAGATCACAAAGTTCATCAGCTGAGATGTGATTATAAGAAAGCTGATCAGTTTAGTCACAAAGTAGATGATACTATTTGCTCTTCAGAAAGCTCCTCAGCTTCCTCGAAGATTCTCTTTTTCTCCCCTGTCCTTGTCCCTCTTCTGTTTACTCCATTTTGCCCACATACACAGACGAACATGTCAGGTTAAATATTTCATTTTAAACAAGAAAAAACACGTACATATTAAAAATATTTCCTACATACCAATGTTATTCTAATGCAGTACAGTAAGAGCCTTAAAAATCTAGGGAAGGATCACTTCAAAATTACCATTTCCATGTCTCACATCTATTTGCATCTATATTCACTGTATTGCTGTACTCAGTTTTCAGTGGAAACCAGCTCCAGGATTTGCACAGCAAGCAGTCTCACAGACCACTGAGATGCCATACATGTGCACAGCTAGTCCAGCCAGAAATCAGTCAGCCCACAGAAAACACATATAATATCTGTATTGCAGCAAGGTTAAGCACTGTCATCATGTCCTCTCCTAGTCCAGGGTTCTCCAGAAGGTCTGATCTCCTGTCACGGAATAATTCTTCACGTGTCCTGATGCTCATTTAAATAAGACCTTTCAGACCATGCAATAGCATGCTCATCCATAGAAAATAAACCCTTTTATCTTATTACTAGCAATCTTTACCTACAAACAGAAATAGCACCTAGCGGACAAATCAAAGTGGAAACCTTAACAGTGTGATCGTTGCCCCTTGTTTTCTGCATTCCAGCCTCAGTCCTAAACTACAATTCCAGGGAACTTTCTTTTAAGATTACCAAAACACATATAGTAATAACTGTGGGCTTTATTATTTGAACACTCACTTGTGGGATTTAAATTAAAATCACAAGTTCACTTTACTTACCACCAGTAAACAGCTTTCTGCAACTCCTCCAGCTGTTCAGGCTTCATAGCTACATCCACAAGTTAGAACAGTTTATACTCTCAGAAATCACATAGCCCCACTACTATTTTAAATACTTTGCTTTCTAAAGATTGTTCTTAACATCTCTTACTTGGCAACAACTGCCTTGAGGGTTCCCTGATATCGCTTGGGAAATGACCTGATTTGTCACAGCAAAATCATCCCCATCTGCAGATTGATAAGGATCAGGTGAGTCAATCAGCTGCCAGACTTTGGGCCTGGTTTTGTCATCTTACAGGCTAAAGAGCCTTCTTCAGCTGGGATTATTTCCATGCCAGAGTACTTAGATACATTCAGCTCCTACTTTGAGCGAAATCCTAGTAGTTCATTTTTGCCATATTCTTATTTTCTGTTCTTTTCACACGTGCACTCACTGAATCAACATCAAGAAGATCTGCAAGAGAGCTGTAAAAATCATGGGATATATTGATAAGTCTGTATGAGTCTAACAGGAATCCTAAATTGATGTAACTTGCACAATAAAATTTTAACTTTTGTTTATTTAAACTTGATTTTTAGTCATCTCTGAGCTTGGTTTAAGTATAAAGTTGCAGAAGGCTTTTCTGTCTGCTACTTTACAAAAGTCACCTTAACTCTAAATAACATTTAACTATTGGGATCAGTTTAAATGACTTTATAGACCTGCTCAGCTGTTTCCCAGGATCTATGTGTGTGTATCTTAGCATCTGTCCCTGTTCCCTGTGCAAGGGTAGCTAATGTGGGTTATCTTCACGGGTAGCAGAGGCAGAGAAGGGCAGAAGTAGCTGGACACCTGGCTACAGGATCATGAAGGACCACATCAGTGTCAGTGTCCTCTGTGTGCAATCAGATTTTGCATGTGCATTTATGCACCAGGTTAAGACATTACCTGATAGAGGTCTTTAGTAACACTTCCACACACAATAGAAGACTTGTGTGGGAACCACCTCTTTAATAACTGAGAGAAATTTTTTAAAGTGCAACATTTATGGCTATTCTTATCTTAAGAGAAGGATTCTGCAGACAGAGCACTTCATCTATAACTTTCACAGAATACTGATTCAAGACAACTTAAACCAGTTCTCCACTTTTATGGTCTAACTCCCTAGCTAGTACTATTCATGACACAGATTTAGCAACATCTTAGTTCAGGACCACTATACTGAAACAATTATGCCTGGTTTGTTTTGTGTTTTTTTAGGTTTCCTAATTTTTCCAGTTCTAGGAAGATTTACAAACAGTACTACATACATTTTCTTTTATCTTAGTTGAAGAAAGAATCTTCAGGGAAGCATGTAAACGCATGCATTGTGTTTAAGTCCTCTCCTAGGGATATTTCCTTGAGTCAGGACTTGAACTGAGGTCCATAGCATGTGGTTTTTGATCATATATTTCTTATACATAAATTTCCTTGTGAATGAGATGACATAAGTCAACATCAGCTCCCACAAACAGGCTGTTTACTTTGCCATCTCAGAGGAGTAGCTTTAGCCTAAGAGAACTTGCAGCATCGACCCATCCTTCTAAGGTCACTGGGAAATTCAGAGGAATTCTGAATATGAGAATGTTATTTATGTAGCTATGCAGAGCATTCTACCTGCTGGATATTATTTCTGAGATTAAATTAAAACCATGAAAAACTTTGCCATGCATTCCTATAGTCTCTTCAGGCAGGGCTTTATGATCAGCTTTAATGGTATTTTACTTGCCTAGAAAAAATGCAAGTAAATTTGCCTAACTAGGCAGCCAGACTTATGCTAAAATACAACTTTTTTCACTGAGCTGTTAAATAAAAAGCCATAAGAGAAACTGAATCTGTATCTTTAATGAAAAACAAAATCAGTACTTGTCTAAAAGTGTTCAGTGTTACAGGAATTGTATGAAGGGAACCAAAATCTGCATCCAAAACTACTTCTCTTTAATATACACCACACTCAAGATTGCCTGTCAAGCTGGGGAGCACTGCAGATATGAATGCAACCAGTGCATATGCTGGCTTTCTAAATAAAACCTGTCAGCTTCGTATTCAAGGTTCTATTTTCCATGTCTGTCTTCTCAAGCTAACCTTTCTCAGCACTCTACTGTAAATTAAAAAGCGAAGTTCCCATGAGTGTGGCTGTTGCTCAAGGGTGGAGACAACACTACAGATTTCTGATTACTTCTTCAGGCATGGACTTACATGGGCAGATGGGAAGGGCTGTGGGGATGTGCCCCTCTTGACCACTCCGAGGGCTACATGGTGGTGTGCTCCGCACCACTCCCCTCCATAAACTAGCTCTTGACATCCAAGTTATTTCAGCCCTTTTCTAACCTCAAACTATATTTCTAGGATGGCTCCTACTATAAATTATCAATCATGGCTGAAATTGTGGTCTCTTTAAACCAATGACAAAAATCTCAATGGATTTTCAGGATTTTTTCCACTCAGCTAGGAAGGGTCACTTTGTGTTTGTGAGTCGTACTTTTAACCGGTTCATTGAAAAGTCTCTCCTCTCCTTCTGCAGAGATTTGTAAAGACATTCTTGATTAGGTAAAGTAGTTAGCTACTACTAAAGTAGGAGGTTCATTTCTTTCAAAGCCCATTTGAGTTTTTTCTGTTCCCAGATTTCTGCCCATACTAATTGATACATTCTCAGTATTTCTCCGAACTCCTATACCTAACTCTTGTCTGATTTAGCTTCAGAAATCACTTAGGACAAGTTTTGCCTTTCTGCCTTGTGTGTACCTAACATGAGGTCCCCTCTGTGCCTGGAGCTCCAGGTACAGCAATAAGGCAGCTCAGAACTAATAAGTCTGAAAGTGAACAGGTCCACAGGCCATTTCCACCTCACATCTGTGAGATCCATGAGCTTGGTGCCAATAAAAGACTGTATATGTCATTCTCTGCCTGTTGACATGTCTTGGTTCAGTGCATCAGAGTGCCAATCTCACAGGCTCAATGCAGAGGACTTTGGATCTGAGACAGAAATCATGAACTGCACCTTACCCAACGAGAACCCAGGCAAGCATTGGGTAGCGTAACATAGAGCAAGGTGATGTATTGATGGTAATCTGTGTTACTAAACCAGTAAGTGGCTTGCAGCAGTTAGAGGGTTTTCGCAGTATTTATCTCAAGACCTTGATGTAATGAATTGAAATACTGAAAGCTAATAAGCTTATGTACATAGATCATGATTTCTAGACCTTTCTAAGAAAAGAGGGCTCAATCTTCAATCTGATCAGTGGCAAATATAAATAGATGTGCTTTAAATGTAACAGTACAACACCAAGATAAGCCTGCTGGATCATTCCCTTCACAGAGATGCTGTGGAAATAAGGCCTAAAATCATACCTTAAGAAGCCAAACAGTTAAGTTACAGTATTATCTTCTTAAATTAAATACTTTGTTAAAGGAATAAACCAGGATAGAATCAATTTTTATTGCTCTATCATGCCTCTAAACCGATTGCAGCTGTAATAAAATTAGGGATCCCATTTCACTTAAAGCAAGGGAAGTAATTTTATTTACTTTTTTCAGTCACGCCCCACACAAGCGCACTCACGCACAGAGCAATCAGCTCCTGCACTTGTTAGCTTGCTGATTAAATACTTTGTCACTTAACTCTGAACTAATTAAAGAGAATTGAGGCTGTCTGCATGTCAGCCAGGATAGTATTAACTTTAACTGGAATTCCTAGGCTTCCTATTCCTCATCTGCAGAGCTGGGGGAGGGATATCTTTTTTGCTTCTTTTAGCCATCAGTTCTACTAACAGATCCATTCTCAGCCGCTGAGATTTCTTTGGTCAATAACTTTTGATAGCTATACTAAAACAATAAAATTTCCCTGTATCTGCAGCCTTATCAGCTTTGCAACCCACAAGTGCTCAGCGGGCGCTCAGTGGCAGTGCAATAGCAAAAGATGGCTAACAGTTCAATACTGCGGTTCTAGCTGGTGTCTGATACACACCAGTGATGTTGGAGGGCACACAGACCCTGATTATCTAAGTGCTGTCAAAATAATTGGTCATTGTTAAACCTTTGGTTCAAAGTCCCAGCCCTGGGATGTCTGCTAATTTGTGAAAATCACAGCTATGGTTTTAAGGGGTTGGGTTTTTTTTTTTGTTTTATTTTGATTTTGAGAGACAAATCCTAAAACCTCAAAGTCTAGGGACTAATTAAAAAGTTTTCCAAGTCTTTACATTTGAAAAGTTGTGATTTCTAAGCCAACATCAGGATTCCTGAGAGCTTGACTCACCAATTTCAAATTTTGTCACCAAAGCGGAATTACAGCCCAGTGAAAACACATAGCCCAGGAAAAGCCTTCTCATTCCAAAGTTAACTACCCTAAATGTATGCATTTGTCCTCTACCCTCTAAATGAAATACACTGTAGTGACAAATGAAGTATAGATTGGTTAGCTGCATAGATATGTGTCTCTGTTCGTAGTTTATGGAGCTGACAAGTTAATCTAGACTGACACTTCGACCATACATGTTTCACCATCATGTTTTTTAGAATATAAACAAACAGATGTTGCATAACATCACAGTATATTCTCAGGTTCCCAGAAGGAGTTAACAATTTTTTTTTAGAATGGCAGCTCCTCATATATAGTAACCAAGGTTGTGTCACGCCTTTCCCTATAAACTATGATCTTCAAGAGTTTATGATGTAACCATAAAAATTCACTCAAGCTAGAAAAATAGCCTGAAACCAAGAGCTCAGTTTTTGTTGAGAAATGTCAAGCAAGACATCCCATCATTATAAAATTTTCATTTTTAAGATTTTCGCCATGCATTCATATAAACTGGGGGAAGAGGGAAGTGAGAGGTCCTAAAAATAAGTAAGTTCTTAAAGTAACTATTTTGTACTTTTATGTCAAGTTTAAAAAGGTTTAGTACATGCCAAAGTTTTTTACTACACTTGTGCACATTGTAAGCCAACAAAAGCTGGGAAGATCAAAATAAACAACATTACTCTTTTTAACATCTGAATCATAGAGACTTTAGAGTCCAGAAATTAGGCTTTTAAAATAGCCATATAGATTTTACACCCCAAAGTTTGTTTTCTCCATGTCATCGGCCAGTTTCAAATAGTGTAGCTTCTGCCCTTAGGATATTTAAAAGCAGCAGTTAAAAAACAAAACAAAACAGAAAGAGTTCATTAATATCTGTCTTAGTACTGTCAGGCTGTCAAAGCATCAGCTCACTTCTGCTACCAGAAGGGTTTACTCCACATTTGTCTCACCACCATTTCACAGGTGAAAACAGAAGCAGAATAAGGTCTGGAGAAGGAAAGTACGAGTCTTTCCTTGAGCTTGTAAATCTATGGTCACACTGGCAAAATCTTGTTTGGAATTTTATTTTTGATAGGTTCAGTCAGGTATGTGCATACAGACACTAGCACGCATGCCTTTTGTTACTGTGCTTTGTTTTAAATACACCAAACCTGCCCTGCTGAGCATCCCTTGTTGCCTATTTCTGTATTACATTCCACTCTGTCATCCCTGTGGCTTACACTGTTATTCCTAGATTTTGAGGGCCCTATGCAAAGTAATATGTATAGGGCCATATCCACCTCAAATACTGCTCTCCTCAATTCCACAAGCTAAGTTGTGTGTTATTTCTTTTTTGAAGTGCTGCAGGTTAGACAGCAGATGAGATAGTGAGAGAAAACAAAACCATGCAGCATTTCAGAGCTGCCTTCCCTATCATTGCACTCTCAGCTGTCTCTCCAAGTTTTCACCTCCCTCATGTTCCTTGTCATTTTTCTTATGGTTGGTTGTGGGTTTTTTTCTGTCTGAGTCTGTAAAATTGGGTTTCTCTATAAAATTCCTCAGACACCCGTATGAATCATTCCCCATGCACATTGTATAGATGTGGCTTTGGTAGAACAGTGCACAATGACACAACTGTGCCAGCAATGTAACAGTCCCTGGCCAGCACAGTGCAAACCCCTGAAGCCACCTTGTGAGCAGCGCTGCAGGTGCCAGCACCAGAGAGCCCACCTGGCAGCATGGCACAGGGAGCCGGGCAGCCAAGGGAAATTCCTGGCGATGGGTGAATTGTAGCAAATTCTCTGGGCTGCAGAACAAAATTACCTGCAGTGAGAGGCCTGGGACACATCACTAGCTGTTCTGAGACACAGCTCAGCTCTGCCATGCAGCAAACAGCTGACTCACTTTGTTTTGCCCAGCTAAAACATGGGCTTGTCCCAGACAGACTCTCTGCATGCCCCTATCAGGAACACAAACGGCATAAAAGCCATAAGAGTATGAAGGCCGGAAAGGACTGGCCCATAAATGGACAAAACTGAGGAAAAACAACCATCACAGTCTTACGCCCTTGGCCTCCTGCTGCTCTAAGACCCCAGGAGGCCACAGAGCTGAATTACTGCATATGTGACCTGGACCCTGTATTACATACCCCATAGCAGCCCTGGGGCTCAACTCTGGTCCTCGGTATGCCACCGTCTGCTCTGACTTTCACGCATCTGAACATCAGGGTGATCCTCAGCAAGTTCTGGTTGGGCTGCACCAAAACAGAGATCAAAAATGGGCTTGAGAGAACACATTTAATACAAGATAAAAGTTATGTGCACATGAGACTAGAAAAAAAGCTTAACATCTGTTGCAGAACAGCATTAATTACGTATTACATTAAACGATGAATCCTGGCTCGTTCCCATGTGAACAGCTGGTAAATTTACTGTTACAATCAGGTTGGATTTGGGGGGTTAGGGGTGTTGGGGGTTTTTTTCATCAAAATACTTTGTTATAATCACAGACTATTAAGACTTTTTTTATTAATTTATTAATACTTTTGCTTGTTGTCTGCATGAGCTACACTCATGTCACCCTAAATAGTACTTCTATAGAATATACAACAATGGCATTAGGGATAAAAAAGCCACCAAAATATATTAATAAAGACTTTTAAAAGTGTAGGCTTAATTTGCCCTCCTTGTGATCATTTAAGTGATGAAAGACTTTTGTCCACAGCATCCTTGTTTGTTCAGATGGTTGACTGCTACATGATTATGATTTCGTTTGTTTCCCTCCTTCAGCCTAATGTTCCATGCCTTATAAACTGCATACCTGTAAGAGGCACCCTATCTGGTTTAGATTAGAGGCATTCATATATGTTGTACTTTTTTTCTGAACAGATTTGCCTGGAACACTTTCAGGCTGACACTAACAAGGTAAGGCAAATTGCAATGGAGACATGCTATACTACTTAGAATCATCTTTGATTAACTTAACTATGTGCAAGTCTGGATTGTTTTTTTTCATTTAATGCAGGCCCGCACCTACCTATGATGTTAGTGATGGTCAGTGACTTTTTACGAACAAATTTTGAACAAATTTTTCCCTTGATCCTCCCCATGCCAGAGAAAGTGGAATCTGTTGACTTAGCATACTGAGGGAAAACCTTGGTCCACTAGTTCCTAGATTATAATATTGTAAGGATACTGCAGTTCTTACTGGTTTCTCGTATGCATAGCTGTAGGAGATAAGAAAATTTAGGGTTAAATTCATCCAAAAACTGATAAAAAATAGTTCACTATATATGCTCAGTGCTTATCCAGTGAAATCAAGAGACAGTACAATTTGTTCTTATCTATAGTATTCCAGGAAAAAAAAAAAATCAGAGTAAGATTGACAATCCCTTTGAGGCGAAGACTGTCTTCTTGCACAGTACCCAAGACACATGAACCTGAGATGTGACTCCAGCTTTTAGGAGCTGGCATAAAGAGGAATAACACAATGATATCCATTACATGACATCCTGTGGTGACTTTGCTGACACCTTGCATATTGACTAAATATTGCCTGAACCCCTTACAAAAGGTAAAACGCCAAGATAATCTGTTTTCACTGGCCTACCATGTATGCAATTTAATATTTTTAAGATCATTACTTTGACAATCGCACTGCATAAAATATGGGAAATGTCACTTATTTTAAAAGGCTATATTTAACACACACAGAAACTGCATTCAAATGCAGTTAAGGTTGTGACAAGCCATGAAATGTGTAAAACTACAAATAATGCAAAATGAGCTTCTTAGTCAGAGAAATTAAAAGTTTCAAAGTGCATGAAACCTTTGCCTCCTTCCCATGTAACACAGCAGCGTAGAGCTGATGGCAGGCTGAACAGCTGGTAGTTTGCTATGCTATTGGTGAAGAAAAAATGTTTCCTTTTACTCTCTCTTTCTATGGAAAATTATCTTCAATTTTATTATAATGCAGTGCAAATACGAGTTTATTCTTAGCAGCATGTCTCTTCAGTCATGTTGTGAAAATAATTATAACAAAGGCAATATGAAAAGTATTACTTAGTATGAATAATGTCTTACTTTAAGCAGATCATTTCATCCAGAAGGGTCCCTATTCATTTTTGCAAACCATTGGCAGCATCCTGTTCTCAGAACTTCAAGGCAGCACTCAGCCCCAACACTCGGCTGTGGCTGCATGTGCAGAGCCTGGGCAGAAGGATCCTGGTGGCTCAGTACAAATGAAGAGATCATCATGATGAAAGTCACAGCCTCTTTGTGAACCTGCATTCTCATATTATGAGACAATTTCACTTACTTCCACAAAGTATTATACCATACTAAAATTCTTGCTGCAGTCAAAAATGAAGCAGTGCAATTACCTGCTTAGAATGTCTAAGAGGGAAAAATATAAACTAGTAAATCATTATGTAATTATAATGTTCTGTCTCTTCCAAACAGTGGTACCTTTAGCAGGCTGCAACACTGGTTTAGTAGCAAGTTCTTATCAAAGGTATTTTGATATTCAGTGGAAGATGTTCAGTGGAAGAGTCTCATAATTATCTTCCAGAAGTAGGAATTTAGGTTTCAAAGCACTCTGCCCTGCAGAGCAGGGTGCACCCTTCAGTCTAGGAAAGAAGTTGGACAGCACATAGAAGGGCCAAAACCTGACATGTAAAAGTGCCCGTGGATGCAGGAAGATAGAAGGGGCCATCAGATCAAAAGTAGACAAAACGTTCCAAATTGACCAAAGGATTCCCATGGAGCAGAACAAAAAAAAAAACCAACAAACCCTAGAAGAGCAAAAATGTAAACAAATGCATCCTAAGCTAAGAAACGCACGTGAAGAACAAAGCGAATGTGTGTGTGTGTCTGCACACGCACCTGGGTAGTGACTCAGCTTCCTGTGCAACCATCATCATTGTGGGGGAAAAGTAAGCCTTTGCATTGACAAAAACATGCATCTTCCTCCCTTTTGGCTTCTATTATTTATTCAATTTTCTGTCTAGAAATAAATGGTCTGGCCGCAATAAATTGTCAAGAGAAGTAACATCTGTTACAGAAGGCAAATTGGCAAGGACTACATTAAAGTGGGACTTGAATAACCGTTGTTTTCCTCAAAATTTAGACTACTTCCAATTTTTTTTATAACTACAGATATTTTTAATGAATTCATGTAAAATCAGGCCACACTGTTTTTATTCCTGGGTTTGGACTTCGGCTATAACCCGTTAAATCTGAACACACATCCTGATGATAATTAGGCCTAAATTGTAGTCTCCAAAATTCTCTCCCAAACTGGAAAGGACTCAGAGTTAGGGCTTTATTTGCCTCAATTTTATATTTGTTTTTCACCTTAATAAATTCCATGGAGTTGTTTAAGATTTGTCCTTCTATCTTTATGAAGAAAATCCTTATACAAAGTTTGGTCCCAGGCAGCAGCCCGCTATCTTGCTCTAAATTTACTTGTTACATTGACCTAGTATTCATAGTCCTATTTCTACTCCTAATTTTCACCAGAAATATATCAGCCACAGATGTGATAAATGTACAGGCATATGCTGTATTTCTATTTATTGTACCATGGAAAAGTACTTTATGTGGTAATAAAAACAAGTGTATATATAGTAGGAAGCATAAAAATGTAGGATCAGCCACTATATTTTGAAGAAACACTTCCTCTTTTGGCCTGTGCGGGCCTATACGCAATAACCACCACATCAGGAAAGTGATTCCAGTTATGTACATCCTGGGTATCAACACCTTTCCTGGAACAGTGCAGTGCAAACAACATAAGCAGTAGCACAAAATCTCTTTTTTATGCTTTCTATTAATATATGCAAGTGTTGTATTTGCGTTTAATCCAGACTCCTTTAAAAGAGTTGAGAGGACACAAGAAGGAATATGTGCCCTTCCCTGCACGGGTTTTGAATTCTTGCTCAAGTTTCCGGTGAGAGCAGCAACCCTGGCAGTGATGCTCAAGACTTTGGTTTATGTTACCAAAACTCGAAGATGAAGTTACAGTCACAGCACATGTGCATACTGGGGAGGAAGAATTTATGGGCGAGTAGATAGAAGCTGTTCTTGATGTTCCCCTTATTGTTCTCTGGGCCTCCTCCTCTTCTCATTTTATAAACTCCAAACAATAATCTGTCACAATGAATCTATCTTTTTTTGCTACATAATCACTGTTTTGAATTTAGCTCCCTGGGCGATTACCCAGGGGAGCCACCATCTTCCCGTCCCTTTACACTCCTTGAGTGAGATTTTCGCCCAGGGGAGCCCTACCACTTGCTAAGACAATTCAGATTTTTTTGTCGTAAGTAAGTGAGTTGGTGCTGCCTCTAGTAAGCCAAAGCATAAAAATGCCAGTCAGTGCCCCCTACAGCTTTGCAAGAGGTTTTCCCCATCATGACTTGTTGGTAAAGAATTATATAAAATGTATCAACCAACACATTTTGTCAATTACAGAAACCCGAGTTTTCCAAGGTCATACTGATTCTTCCCCATGGGAAGCTCAGTTCTGGGGCACACTGGGCAGTGGTCTCACATTCAAGGGCAGAGCTCTCTCAACATGTCCCTCTAGCACCAGCTGCTTCATATGTCACCACTGTTCCATACAGCCACACGGCGAAATGCAGCAGGGACACGCCAGCTGGAAAACACCATGAGAAGGTGCAACAGTGGCTTGAGTCAGGCAAGCTGGAGCTGCCATCTCAGTTTCAGGGGGACTTCAGGACAAGTGCCACCAGCACCTGGCCCGGGTCAGACAGAGGAGCTATTCACCAGCCGGGGCCGAGGTCACTTGCACAAACACCATTGTGCCTT
Source organism: Aegotheles bennettii (assembly GCA_013398125.1). Taxonomy (NCBI): domain Eukaryota; kingdom Metazoa; phylum Chordata; class Aves; order Caprimulgiformes; family Aegothelidae; genus Aegotheles; species Aegotheles bennettii. Next base: position 73,399 of record VZRW01003619.1, read on the forward strand.
GCCCCTGCACCAAACCAAATCTCTGCCTGCACCAGAGTTCACACTGCTAGTGGTGGTTTGCCATTGCTGCATTAAATTGTCAGAAAAAGTGGGCAGACTGCAGCTGCAGGTTTAGTGCTATCAATTTCCAACATATTTTAGCGTGGTTTAACTATGTAACTTTAGCTCTTGTTCCAATTTCACATCTTCTTGGCTTAAAGATTCTTTCTTTGGAACATGCAGCGTTGTCAATATATTATTTCTCTGCAGAAATAACTTGATTTTCTTTAAAGGTCTTTATCTTCCAGGCAGGACAACTGAAGGATAATTGCTTCAAAGTAGCATTTCCAAGTAGTTCTTATTTTAAATAAAAATTGAAACAATTATTTTTACTTTCGCTTGCTGATTCTAAATGGGAAATTTGATTTTAACGTGAAATTGCTTCTGACTGATGGAGCAGTCAGCACCTCCTGCTTTGGCATTTCTAATCTAAAACTTTTTGGAAGTTTTTTCTCTTGCAGACCTGTTGAAAATACCAACTTTCATTCTAATTGAACCTGAGGTAGTTCCAAATTATAACTATTCTACCATGAGAGGATGATTCAGTTTCAGACAATGGGTGGGAGCAGGGAGGGAGCAGTAAATTGCTGCCATGAATGAACACAGGTACTGCTCATGCTTTTCTGATTTTTCACTTTTTTACTGCCATATATACTCATCTGCATATTTTACCAGATCAGACTGCCTATTTTAATGAGAATTATGTACACAGTTTATCCCAATTCCAGACTAATGCAGGTTTTATACTCACGGTTTAAAGGCGCAGCTTTCTGTTTTGCATCTAATTAGTTTAGGAAAATAAAGCAGAAGAGCCAGCAATGCCGTACAACATCTGTGAGAAGACACTTGCCCACCCTAACACATTCAAGACACATCTGACAGAGAGGTATGGCAAGCACTGCCAGAAACACAAGAGCTGGCAAACACACTCAAAGCATGCCATGGTTCACTAATTCATGAGACACAGGGGAGACCGTATAAACAGCACCTGAAAACTGTGCCACTGAGCCACCAGGAAAGGCAGCTGCTTCCAGGAGCAGGATTGGAAGCTGTACGGTAAACTTGGAACCTAGCCACAGCATTAGTGTTTCATCAGGAACACAGCTAGCGCGCCAGGAGAGAAGGGAAGGGGGGCAGCTGGCTCCCTGCACCACTCCAACCTTCTCAATAAGCTTCCGAAAGGCACAGGAAGAGAGAAGGTGGGACCTGTCAAACAGGGCCTGCCAAGGGCTGATGCAGAGGTATATTGCTTGCCTAGAGACCAGCATAGCATTTATAAAAGCAGGGGCAGGTGATGCACAGGAGCCCTAAAGGGGACCCATGCAGAGAGGGCAGCTGCTCCAGCCCCTCAGCCCTCAGCTCCTGCCCTTCACCCAGGCAGGGACCCTGGTTGGCATGTCAGAGAATGGCAACACCATGAACAAAAGCCATGTCAAGATGTTACAGGTCCAGCAAGGATGCTACTGCTACTCTTCTCTAATAACAAATCATGTAAGAGGGAGAGTCAGAGCTCCAATACCATCTCTCAGGAGCAACCTCAGTGCAGGGAGGGGGCAGCCATGCCACCAGGCAGCCTGCTTCAGGGGAAACATAAAGCCAAGGTCCCAGGGACAGGGATTGCTAAAGAGCCTGCAGCATTTTCTGCAATGTGGGAGTGTTGAACATAACAGTATCTGGGATAACTTTCAATTTGGGTAAACTAAGTTACAGCTGGATTTATGGTCAGATGCAGAATGATTTTTTTCTTTCAAACTGTTCTGAGCTACTGTGGCCCAGACCAGAAGCAGGTGAAATAATCTAATTAGTTCAGGGAAATAAAGCAGCTCCATATTTGCATATTAATTATATATATGAATATATTTATATCTTTGTATATAAGTCACCATCATTATTATTATGTTTTCTGTTTCATTAAAACTGTTCTAGTTGGGGTTTTCTCCAACCTCAAAGTCTGTCTCCCTTATTGCCCTGTTATTGTCCCCTGAGAGGGTGGTGGGGTATAACAGAGACCATCTGTCACCCGGTTAATGGGTAACCCTGTGACATCTGCCAAATTGTTCTGGGCTACTTCTGAGCTGCTGTGGCCCAGACCAGAAGCATGTGAAATAATTCCTGATGCAGGATGAAAAGTGTCTTTTCATTCTCTTTTTTTTTCCTAGTTTCTTTTTTTTTCAAACTCACAGAGCAGCTAAAATTGAAATCTAGAAGTAGTGATATGACACCTATTCATTCTATTTTATGTACAATTAAAACAATAATGTGTAAGACTGAAATGCCGTTATGGTATACTTGATTATTTCTAACAGTACTTGTGTGGGGGTAACCATCAGCTCAGCTCTGGGATGAGTAAATACATTATATTCTAAAAGGAGCCACAGAGAGGTTATTCTCCAGCTGGAAACTTGTTCTCTCATTGACAAATTTTTGTCTTCATTACTGTTTCTGTATTTGCCACTGTAACCCTTGGCATTCAATAGATCACATTGAGCAGGTAACCTAAAGAGTATGCCTCTATTTATTTTAAAAGATGGTAAGCTACTTCCTTACTGTCCACATGAAATTGCTAGATATTACGTTATTAAACACGCTTATAATGTGTGTGCTTAAATTCTCTGTGCAAAACAAAGCAAGTAAAAATATTAGAACTGGAAAGTGTTTTTCGCCAAGCTTCTGCTTGTGACCTGCAAAATACAGTTAGTTTGTTTTACTTGTGATTCTCCTCTAGGATATATGGGCAGCTATTAAATTGAATGAGGCATTTCAGACGTATTTTATACACCCAAAAAAAATCCCCAGTGCTTCACTTAATATACTCATATAAAGGGAATAATAATAAAGGGAATCTGGAACTTGATTTAAGTATTTGTAAATATTTGTTAATTCCTCCTATGAACACCTTTATGAGAGAAAAAGAAAAAATATTTGGTGCAGCAATACTAAATTACAAACTACCCTGTTCTCTGAAGGAAAGCAAGAGAGAGTGTGACTGCCTGAGCTGTGCTTCTTATTGGCTCCTGTATCACTGATTCCTTTTGGCACTTTCTATCTAGAACACAATTAAGTTGTTCAATCTTCATCATCATGCTACCTGCCAAGCTTTTCACTGACTGAATTGTGCTGCTTTGTTTTGAAAGGATTAAAAATTATGTACTAGAAAGGGTGAAAGTGTTTGATGCTCCGATTTCAGAATGAGCAGCTGTTCCCATGGTCATCTATCAGAGTATCAGGAACACACTACTGTTGCATGTGCTGTATATAAGTATTAATGAAAACTACATGAGAGCCAAAATAACAAGTGTAGATCATAATTTCTTGCTTTTAAAGTCTGTGCTCATGTTTAGATAAACCATTTATCATTTATCTAAACCCTACCATGTCATCACCCATCTGATTTTTCTCATAATCCTCAGGTTGTTATCAAGACAGAAGTTACCATATGGGAGGCTGAGCAATCCTAGCTCCTTTCCTTCATAAAATCTTTCAGATATCAAAGCCAACAGGAGATTGTAGCCATGACTCTTCCAAAAAGTACTCAAAATTAGGTTACTTGTATTCCCAGCAGATGAAGTCACTGCTCACCAATGGAGATACACGGGCAATAACAAACTAACTCCTCTAACAAAGAACAGATCAACTGGCGATATAAAACACTGGCTAGGAGTTACAGCATTTGCTGCTGTCCTGATCCTATTGCATGAGTTGTGAGATGAGGAGTACTCTGCAATCCAATTTTAAGAAAAGAGCAGTATGCTTGAAAAATAACCAAGGAGAATTGTGGACAGCCATAAACTGGAAATCCCTAAGCAACATATACTGTGAGCATGCCTCTTGCTAGAGGGGCCACCGTCAGGACTTTATTCCCACAGATAATTACACAGAGAGGTGCAATTTGAAGCAACAAAAACGTGCTTTTAATTGCTCATGATTAGATGGGGAATCCAAGCAGCAGTGTAAATAACAACAGGCTAAGAGAGTGTGAGTGTTGCATTGAAGAGGCAGTACTGTTGCAAAGCTGGTAGAGAACTGAGAACAAAATTTGACAGTGTTTTCCAACTAAAACTGCTGATCTAATAAAAGACATTATCCATCTAAGAACCTTGTCCATTCAAATCCTTAGAACATCAGCACTCCAATAACAATAATACTAGACTTGTACATATATACATATATAAATATACATATATATATTGTAAAGGCTTGTATTGACAAGTAGATTATTTAGGATATTTCTTAAGGTTTTCAGCATAGTAATGATCACCACTTTATCAAGGAGGGGCATGACAGAAAGGAGAATTTCTCTAGCTCTTTTACCATGAACAAGGATCTATCCTTATGAATTATGGTTTATGACTAGCTGGAGAAAATGTTTAAGTTAAATCTACAGCAGCTACCTCTCATCCAGGACAGATATAACTATCAAATTCTTTCATTTATTTGCAGGAACAGCACCTAAAATGCAGGCACTTAGTGTTCAAAACCAACCCAAGGAATGAAGGCAGCTTAAGAAGGCCGCCATAGACTGCATTTAGATCCCACTTTTCAATTTCTGAGTATCTCCATAACCCCAAAAAGCAGCAGCCAAAAGCCAAAACACCCCACTTGGAAGATCACTTTCTATGTTCCCCAAAACACAGATGGTAAAATTTAATGTGAGGACTGAGATGTATTTGTACAGTACTGAGGAAAAAGCATGCCTGCTCACAGGGAACTAGCTTTTGTAAGGCAGTTGTCTTTTCCTCTCCTTTTCCTTCTACCCTATCATTTCCATATATATATCGAGAAGACAACCGAAATTGCTTGCACTCACTTTGCACCAATTCAGCCTGCATTAAAGTAACAAAGAGTAAAAGCACTAAGTCCCAATGCTAGAGTTTGGCAAGAACTGCAGCAAGAATGGGGACCTAAATAGCAGCGAACGACTTCCCAAATGGATTCCAGCTTCCCACTCCGGCATGGCCCAGGACTTTTGGAAGGACAAACAACATGCTCAGCCCTGCAGCCACTGGGTGCTTGCACCAGTCGGGATTTAGGGCCAGGGCTGGTGAGGGAGCCGGCACTGCTGCTGACTCAGGTTTTGTCGGCACAGCAGGGCACTGGCACTGCCACCAGCCGTGACCAGGGGCTGCAGAATTAGGATCAGGCAGAGGAAGAAAGAGAGTCATTAAAACACTTGCAGCTAAAAAAATAAAGCCTGGCAAACTTGGAAATCACTGTAGTCAGTAGAAATTTGTAAAATAAATCTTATTGTAAAATATATCTTCTTGGGGTTTTCCTTTTATAGCAAGCTTTATTTTTTGAAAATTGATACTCAGTCTTATAAGATATTTACAACTCTTATGAGCACAGCGATTCCTCCTGTCCTTACTGTTTTGATGTTAGAACTCGATGAACACCTTCGGATGCATCGATCTTTACCATCAACTTCAGCTACATTAAAAACTCAGAGGAAAAAGATGTTGGCTCACCTGTTTGAAAGAGCCATACATTACAACACACAGAGAACTGGGCTGCACACAAACTAATCACAATAAGTAGGAGGGCTGAGAACACTTGCCATTGCCAAAACAAAACAAAAAAATCCAAACTGGGGACTCTCATTTTCATTATTTATTTATTGTGAAACAGATGAGGTGATTCTACTCTGCAGACACCGAAGTCCGTGCCCATGAAGCCAATTAGCATAGTCACTGTTTGTTCATTACTCAAACCTATGTCCTCCAATTTACACTACCCATATGCTGGGCTAATTTTGTACAGCATAAGATGCCAGAGAAAGGTGCCAGCTCACTAATACATAAAAATCACAAATACTGCAGTGGCTCAGCTGATAGACAGGACTGCTTCCAGGATGAAGCTCTGGAACAGTCAGTCACAAAATTTGCCCTGCCTATATGAATCCTTTAAATCATTTTTTCCCAGGCTAAAATTAGATTTTAGCAATGTGAGGGGGCAGAAGGGGAAGGATTTTCCACAGTAACTGATTTTGGTGGTGACTGTGCAGAATTGTATGGGAGGTAGTGCAGAGATTAAAAGAGATCACTCTCTAACAGTCTGAAGGAGTGTGTGTGTGTAAACATGCATTTATCACAGAAATAACTCTTATAAGACAGAAAATAGTTTTCCACACCAATCCCCTGCTCCATGCCACAAACCCATGGTATATAACATAAGAGAGCTGTATGATTAAGCCTATACAACAAGGCATTGCGCAGGCACTGCTGAGGTCTGACGAGGGAAGCCCAGGTCTCCCTAGGGGCTGACCAGGGAAAGCATCTCCCTGGTTTAAGACCCTCAGTCACTGTTTGTGGTCAGTACAGTTGGAGGAAAAGCTCACTTCTGTCTACTACAGCAGAGAAATTCAGCAAAAACAAACTTTCAGGCTAAGTAGAATTGAGAGAGAAAATTTTGAAAATAAAAGCCAAGTGGTTGTGAGGTTTTTTTCCCTTATTCCTACTAAGGAAGACAAAGTAGAAGTTCACATAGCCCGTGCACCACACACCATGCATTACTGTTCATCACAGAGCCCCATCCAGCAGGGAACACCAATCAAACAGACCATGCGAAAGGTAGAAGCACTATTAGCACCCAAACAACTACTTAACAAGGGTGAGGCACAGTTCACTGTGAGGGCAGGAATTCAGGTGCACAGCCTCCTTCATCTTCATTATCCCACAACACAACCACAGAGTTGTAAAAGGAAGATCCTCCTGCCGAGACCAACCGCAGATGCAAACATAACTGTCTACAGAAATTAGCAAGGCAAATACATTACCAGAGTCTTATCGAGGCTTGTGACCGCTATTATATTTGGCTGCCGCAGCTTTCCTGGTGAATATCAAACACTAAAGACAAGAAAAAAATCTACTGCAGCTTCCCTGTCAGCAAGCCGTGTGTGATCCAGCCTGTAATAGCTGAGCTAATTCACAGCTGTCACATTTATAAACGCCACCAAAGTGACGAAGAGAATGCAGAAATCCAGAGCCATGCATTGTCCCTGATAGGCAAGAACAATGCTACCAACCCCTGCTCCTCTTCTGCCAAAGGCCTCTGGGCTAATATGGCTGGTAAGTGTAATTTAGAAGGCCAACTGTCAAAGCTGGTGAAATGTGTGTTTTCTTCCCAGCCTTGTAATGCAACTCAGTATGTCCTGCTGAAAAATGACAATTTCACATTTCCTTCCTGTACCCAAATGAAAAAGGTGCCAGTTCTTAAGACTTGCAGATTCATATTCCCAGCGAGGGCAGCAAGCTACACCATGAGCCTTGCCAATGTCCCCTGCTTCATGCCAGACCTTGGGCATACAGGCAGAGGTTGCATCAGGTGCAGCTTTGATGTACAGTAATGTCCACAAGGAACCGAACCAAAAGGATGAGTTTCCTACATGTACACTGCTGAATTTCAGAGAAACATGTAAAACACCTGCTTGTTGCTAATTGGGACAGTAATAAGATCATACTCAGATGAAAAAATAAGTAAATGTATTTTTGCATCTTGTAACCTTGTCAAAAAGCCAACATCATCTGCTTTAGTGCACGCACAAAAATGTCACTCATATCTTGCCCCTAGTATGAGATTCTCATCACTTCAGAAAACATATTTAACATTATAGGAGTTTAAGCCTCTGCTGAAACCTTTTAAAAATGTCACATATAGCACTTCAAAGCTCCAATCCCAGAGTCTTCCTGAAGATAATGGAGAAATTAAATAAACTTTACTCTGGGATTACCTTGCCCCTCCAAGTCTCCCCTTGGTTAGAAGTAATTTATTAGAAGATTACCTCCATTAAAAAGAATCCTCTAAACTCCTTGGAAGTATTTCCTTCTAAAGAGTAAAGAGCTTAGTCTAGACTTTGAAAAGCTGGTTAATGAGAAGGACATCTGAGTTAATTTCTCTAATGTTCTTTGCAAAGTTCTGGCATTGCAGATGGTCTGCTCAGGTGTGTGGCAAACCACGCTGTCCATTTTTCCTCCATTTACTACAGACACAAATTCAGCCTCCACCAAAAGTTGTGCCTTTTAATAACAACTCTGACATGAGAATGGTAGGTGAGCTATCTCATTAACAGCAACTTCTTTCAGTCTGTGTATCAGTGATTTACAGTACAACGGCTGGAGCTCTCTTTGCATACTTGTATAGAACAGTAAATAATACAACATAGGAAAGTGTTAATGAATTCTTAAAGTATACTAGCAGACAGGGTCAATGACATATTTATTATCTTAAAAAAAGATCAATCTGGCCTTGCTGGAACAGGATAAAAGGTGGTTCTGCCAGCAGAAACATGTGAAATCCCCGTTAGCCTATAATATAGAATAAGCAAAAAGAGCTTAAATACCATTTTGTGTGCCAAGAAAACTGTTCCAGAGAATGCATAATTTAGTCCTTTAAAATTGTGGAGATACCTTTCTTTATCACTGTTTGTTGCTCAAGAACAATAAAATATGAAAACAGCTGAGGCCTTAGCTTGAGAGGAAGCAAGCCAAGGAAACACTTGCAGTCTTCCCTTGCACGCTGTTAAGCACGTACGTAGTGGTCCTCTATTCCTAGGTACGCCAGAACACGGCACAGTCTGCTCTCAGGCTGTGCTGCCTTTGGGAGCTGGAGAGCGAGCATGGCACATGGGCAGAAAGGGAGCACCCCGTACTCAATGGGAGCACGATCAGGCTCCCTGCCCAAACCCCACAGCTCCCCCACAAACCCCAACTCCAACAAGAACCCTGAAACAATGAGAAAATTGCATCAGATGAGAACATAAAATGTTAATTCAAATACTTTGAAAGTAAACAGACTGAATCTTAGCTGCATTGCTTTAAAAAAAATAACAGATATAAAATGATCATAAAAGTGTAACCAGATTTCATCTGCAGAAGCAGAGCTGGGTTTCATCAACAATGCACTGACATAAACAGCATTAGAAAAGAAGTTTTCCTCTTTTCTCACCCCTTTTACTGTTTGGTGATATGAGGTGTATCAGCATAGCATCTCTGGCATTTCAGATGCAGGTTCTACCTGCCTTCCTCTCTCCCCACCCTCCCAATATCCTGCCATTTACTAAAGGAAGGATTTTGATTAATGAGTTCTTCCCATCAAAAAGATAGCATTGCAAGCAGCAGAATGAAAATAAGTTAGATGGTATGGAGCCCATAAATACAATCTCTCTGCACAAAAAAATCTCCAATTAGTAGCCAGGCATACTTGCTTATGAGTCATTAATGAATACTTCTATATGCTGAACATTCATATCTTCCTATTTGCGACACCGCCTCCAAGCTTGACCCCCTGTCATCACATCAAAAGGATTAAGGTTTTAAATGAGGTATTAGCAATTTCTTAAATAGCTCTTTTTAAACAGCATGGAAAAACTATTGAACCATGACTGTTCGGTCATGGACAACTATTGAAATCCCAACACATCATCTCCTCGGTCCTTCACAGCAGCTGAAGGCATGAATGCCACATATGTTCCGCCATATATAGCATTCCTGTATAAGAGTGCAGGAATTTTGGTTATTTAGAGCCTGGTCATGCAGTGAAGTCTCTGTAGGCAGTTTCCTGCACTCACATGGAGGTTTGTGGGTATAGACAGCAGAAAAGCCAGGTTCTGTAAGACAGCATGAGGAGGAACTTGCCTGTAATTAGCTCTGACTTCTAAAAGACAGTTTGAGTCCACCAGGTATATAGATTAGAGAGAAACTTAATTAGTATGTCTTTTATTCTTCTACTCTTTACTAGCCCTGAAACTGCCTTTTTAATTCTGTACAACTTAGTCTGTATTTTAAATGAGGTAATTACCAAATTTGGGCAAATCACAATTTTTTTAAACTTACTATAGCTGATACCATTTGGTTCTTGGACCACATTGCTACCAACAATACCAGTGAGTATCGTAAGAGTAGTAAAGAAGGGGTCTGCACAACATTTGCAAGTGGAGAAACAGTTTCTTTCTGTTCTCAGCCCTCCCCTGCACAGCCAGGATAAATCTTCCCTTTCCCCCTTTGAAAGGCTGCAGTACCAGTGGGACTCATCTGACTTGCCTTTCTCCCCAGAGCACTCCACAATAGGTTTGCTGCTGCTCGATATCGGATATGTTTAAAATCACCAAATTGCTATGGCATTAGCATGTTCCCAGGTTTGGCATAGCAGGGCTGGCCACGGAATGAACCCTAGCTTTATCCTGGTGCTGAGCACAATTCCTATCCCCTCCACAAAGCTTCCAGGTTTAATTCCAACTAGTCAGCAGCTGCAGCACAGCTAGGTGGCCCCTCCTGGGGACACGCACCACTGTTCACCTTCCCTGCCGATGAATCAGAGGATTTTACTGCAATCTGGTTCACAAGAAAGTGAAGCAGTAAGATTCAGATACATTCAGCTGACCTCGCTGCCTAATAAATGAACGCTGTCAAAAGAAATCCAGTTCTTGTTATTTTGAGGCTTGCATAGGGTCATTGTCTGATGATTGTTCCTTAAGGGGGAAAAAAAAAAAAAAGCAATTTTTGTGGTAGATTGCTCCTTTTAGATCTGAGAAGCCATACAAGGCAGAGAATGTTAAAAAAAAAGAATGAAGAATGTGCAGAAGAGGCTCACACACATTATTTTAAGCTGGAGGAAATACCTTACAGTGAGAGACCTGAACAGCTCAATCTGTTTATCTTATCAAGAAGAAGATTGAGTGGTGAGTTGATTACAACAGATAAGCACCTCGTGGGGAGAAAATACCAGGCACAAATGGGATCTTTAATCTAGCAGGGAAAAGTGTAACAAGAAACCAGGGCTGAAAGCTGAAGGCAGATTCATTCAACCTAAAAATTAAGAACATATTATTAATTATGAATTCAGTGACTTATTGAGCCTTATAGCAAACAGGGAGAAACTAAATGGTCTAACAGAAAGGGAAGGTTTGACTGGCTGATCTCACGCTCTTTATGAACCTGCATTCTGAATCTCAGAGTGGGATGGGAAACAGGGAAGCATCCTGGTTTAAGAATAAAATAAAACAACTTCACTTGCCCATGCTTGATTCCTTTCTTCCACTGGTCAGTGGAAAGAATATTGTTATATTTGTTAATTAAGAGTACTTCAACAGCTAAATCATGTATTTTAATGCACATTTGTACTGTAACTCCTAATGAAGTCACATCCAGACAACATGTTAATAAGTACTGAGAAGTACAATTCTCTTCATATACATTGTTGGGGAATATTCTATATCTATATATATGTGTTTCATAGTAACAGAAGAATAAAGCTGGAGACCTGGAACTGGAACCAGGCAAAGGAAGGTTTTAAAGATTCATTAGATGGGACAACTGCAAAGGGCAAGAAGAGAGGCAGCGTTCACCTTTGGAAGAGGCTGAGATGCACCCCTTGGCCCTCTCTGCATCCTGCAGGGATCCAGCTCACCTTGCACTGCCACACACCACCTTGGCTGGGACGGGCAGGGGATCTCACACCGCACAGAGTCACACAGACATGCCACAGAGTCCTCATCTCAGCTGGGCTAATAGAGCTGTAGCTTGGAGATCTCTTACATGTCTCACTGGCCATTTCTTGATCAGGTGCTTGGACAAGAGGGCTGGAGAAAGCATTTTGCTTATGTGAGAGCAACTATTTTTGTGCCTTTTCAGTTCCAGATCACTATATCAGCTGGAAAAGCAGAGGTGAAAAATAAAGCCTGTATAGAAATTGACTGCTTTCCTGTAGCACTCCCTGTTGTCTATGGGGAGCTATAAAGCTACTGATATTTACTTTGGGTTTTATTCTTCTATTTACTGTAGATTTTGGTTAAAGCAATTGCTCTGGAAACCCTCACGCCAGTCAGTATGATCTCAGTATATACTGTATGTTTCTTCAAAATATACACGTGTTACAAAGAATTTAATTTATCACAGGAACTATCACATCTTAGTTAGAAATTGCATTCAACTAAACAAAATGTAATAAATTAAATTCTGCTCAGTTTTAACAACATAATCTAATGCACATTAGTACTACTACATTTGCGTAGATGAGTATAGAATTTCACTCAGTAAAGCACGAAGAAGTCTTAATGTTTACTGAAGAAACAAGGAAAGGATCCACACTGTGATCATCCATCACTCCTGCATCAAACAAAAAGATACTTTAGATACTGGCTGCAATTTTGCCCAGCTGGACAACCTGGTGGGTGAAGAAGCTCCCTGCTTGGGAACAAAACACAGCAATCTCCCAACTCTGTATTAGGATTCCTGATCATTCTCAAGAAGGAAATTGGATACACCAAAAATACAGTTTAGGTCGCTACCCCAGGTGACAGCTGGGAAGCTTCAGGAATCACCAGAACACATTCGACCAACATTGGAAATTTCTCATGGTGAGAACCGAAATTTTAAGACTTTTATGACCATCTCAGAAAAAAAGACAAACCGTGTAGATGCTGCATAATAGCTTATGCAGTGTAAAGATCTCTTAGATGTTTGGGATTTCAATATCTATAGTAAATGCTCTTTACTAATCAGCTTAAATAGTGATTTGAAGTTCCTGTGGTCAAGAAGTCTTTTGAGGTCACACAGGACCAGGGAGCCTGCACTGATGGGCTATCTCAACTAAAAGACACCCACAGGAAAAGAAGAGAAGCTTCTACACCCAAATGACACATCAAAAAATTCCTCTGTGAAACAAGACTTAAAGCAAACAGGAAATCAGAAATTCAGGCAATTAAGTAGGTATGAGATGAACATGTGTTTGGCTAAACAGAAGTCCCATGCATTGCTGAAGCTATGGAAGAATACTGGGAGTCCAGATTAGCAGGAGTAGGCTAAAGTAGAGCAGCCCATTTCCACAGCCACTGTGTTACAGGAACAAAAAGCATGTATGGAGGACAGTTCAACTTGTCTGTGATATTATCTCATGTAGTTAATACAAAAACCATGAGATAGTTAAGGAAAGTCCGACAATACAGGGTGGTGCTGCAAGTGTGGGATCACAGGCAGAGAAACCAGCAGGTCTCGGAACAGCGTTAGGCAGGAAAGCGGAGGATGTTTCTATTCTACAGGCTTGGTCTCAGTTGATAAGACAAGGGGAAAAGGTGAGACAAGAAAAGGTTGCACCAATGATAAATTATCCACAGAAAAATCATTACCAGTTTTCAGATATGCAAAACATAGGTAGAAGTCTGGAATAATGAATTAGAGGATTACTCAGTTTAATTCCATCTGTAGTTCTGCCTGTCATCTGATTTCCATAAGGTAGAAAATATCAGAGAAAAGAGAGCTAAAAGCAATAACAGCAGAAAAAAATGCCTTTGGCTTACAAAGAGCAACTGCAGGAAGCGAATGGCTGTAGCCTGGAAGGGGGAAGCTCCCAAGGACCTGAGCACCACTCAGAAATGCTTTTCAAGGTAGCAGTTGACATAAAAGATGGAGATTAATCATGGTGTCAGAAAGCAGCATGACAAAAGATCACGGAGATGCAAAAGGAGAGTTTTAGGCCAGCTAGTTCTTGTCAGTGAAAGCAGTTGTGCAGCATGGGTGCTGCCCCCAGCCTGGCAACAGGGAAGGCCTGATGGAGCAGGGCACCCAGGGAGCCCGCAGGAGGGAGCATGTGTGTTGGGGACCCAGGCAGCCTTTTGCAGCCCAACCTGCCATGATTTATCACCTCTGCTGCAGCACAGTGGCTGCCAGGGAGTGAAGGGAAAGCAGGCAAGTGCTCAAGTTCATGGAACTATTCTCTTAACCACCACTTTGGTGACTTCCTAATCACTGCATAAGCAGCTGTGTCTTATCAGATCACTGTTCCGAATGGGATTTTCTCCATCTCCTCTCAACTTCACTTTCATTTGCAAAAACATTCATAATGTTGAAGGCTTGATAGTCATTGCAAGAACAGTTGCTCTTTGCCCTTCTATATTTTTAATATGTTACCGATGAGTAAGGCTGAGCCAGATTTACAATTAAGATATTTGGTCATGCAATTAATGACTAAATTATCTGACGAAAGTGTCAGTAGTGCAGTGTGGTTCCTGCAGAGGCTGGCAGGAGTCCTACTTTTGACTTCAGTGGCTGCAGAGTCAGCCTAATGGTGAGCAATTCAGAGTTTTCTACCTTAAAGCTTTTTAAATGTCATGAATAGCATGCTGTATCCTTGGTAGCGTATCTTTGAGGCTATCTGTTGGCATGGCTTAATTATCCAGTATCAGTTTTCAATTACAAGCATATGAATTCTGGCATGGCTGTTAAAAATCTAACAGGTCTTTACCCAAAATGTACATGCACTCTCTGGTGTCCTTAGGCACAATTTTTCTTCTTCATCACAGCAAAATGTGACCACTTTACTGCCACTAGCAGTGACATTGTAGTTCATAACCTATCCCTAGTAGGGGTTGAAAAGCATCGTAATGATGTGAAATATTTGCCTGGAAAAAAATATATTCAGCTTACTGAGGCACTGCCTGACAGTTTCAACACTCGAGAATCAGAATGCTAAAGATATTTTAAGTCAAAGAAAGCTTATGGTAATAAAGTACAGCCTGGTATATACAGGGAGAAGTCACTGTCTTAAGCATGAAAATAGAAGAGGACTCTAACTTAAACTACATTTTCTCTTAGTCTCATGAGGCATCTTATTCCATCTCCCCTGCAACTACAGTGACAGAAAAACCAGTTTAGAGCAAACCTTCTCCCTGACCGCATTGCCGGAGACCACAGCAAGTCCTGGTGTTCTCAAAACTGGCACCCTCCTCTGCTTAACTACAATGAGAAAAATGGTATTGGTAGAAGCAGGCTATGGAGAAAATTGTTCTTCTAGAGAAAAGATTCCTAATTCTATTACGATTTTCATTATGTTTCCATTTTAAAATGTCCAAATTATAAACTCATAAAAATACATAATGAAAATAGTCAGACCATTAACTACAGTCAAATGCAATACCACTATAATAAAATTTGCAGGTGCTCCTGTAATCAGCAAAGTAACACAATTCAGATTAAACAAGGAAGAGGGGATACTCAGAAATCTTTTACTCTTGCTTCCAAGTATTTAGAAAATGTAGTTTTAACGCTGCAAATTATGTTTCTTTATGTTGTTATTGGATGCTGTGAAAGCAGCCTGCATTTCACAAGGCATGGTTTCCAACCAGCAAACTCTATTCTCAACAGGAAATATGCTTCACTTAGTCCAAATGTTCCGAGGACATCAAACATATTTGTATAAACATGCTGTATCATAATTGAGAGACTTGTTAGTACTCAGGATTCAGACAGCACTTTACAGCTTCAAGGTGCTATACAAACATTAAACTTATTTATTAATTAAATTTTCTAGCTAGGGACATAACCTAGATTTAGTTAGAAGAAAGCTGTGGATGAGAGGAGGTTGGGTAAGCAGGTTTATCATGTTTCTGTAAAAGACCTTATTGAGTCCTCCTAAAAGACCTTCCTTACCAAAACAAAAAGGTAAAACTTCTCAAAAGCTTCTAATCCCTGGTGGGCAAACTAACGGGCAGCTGTACGACAGGCCAGCTTGGACCACCGGGCTGAGGGTTTTAGAAGTATTTGTCACTGATCTCCCTGGGTTCTGCCAGAGAAGCAAAGATGCTTTCAATTGGATTTGATGGAACCTGGACGAATATTTTAAAAAACTTCCTGGTACTCAGCTATGTCCTTCCTTACTCTACAAATGGGCACTGTGAAGCAGCAGCTTCAGTACTCCTGCTCTGGCTTCTGTTTTTTATTACCACACTAGGGGATCTTTTCAAAGACTCAGGAGTTATGACCTAGATTTGCAAAAAAATATTTAGATCTGTAATTCCTATTAGCTGCTGAACATTCAGTGACATCAACAGCCTCCTTGTCCACCTCCAGTAGAGTTTTTGGTAGAACCATTTACTTCACAACTGAATTTTGCTCAAACTCCAAAATTGCTCCAAGTCAAACACAGTATAGCTAAAATCACCTGTCCTCTATGGGTTTATGTTCTGACAACACAGGAGAGTGAAACTCTCTCATCTGATATAGGAGCGTCTCTACAACTTATTACTCTCTCATTGGCACATAGTAAATTGAGCTCTGGCAGTAACAATACTACTGGGAAATAAAGATAATTAAGAAACATAAAGCACGTCACTCTTCTTGAACCCAGCTGGAATCTTGGTTTTGTGTGTCTCTCTTGTCATAGGACTATGGGCCTAGTTTTAAGTTTGTATTCTCATAATTTTACATAATTGACCATTCACAATCTTCTATAATCTAAAATGCCTAATAGCTATGCACAGAAAGTGAGCCCTTTCCATAATATTTATAAATATTTCATATGAACTGGAGTTAATACAATTTATTTATAATGCATGGGAGTCTGCAGTGGGTTTATAAAAATAATGGGTGTTAAAATGCAGTCATGATTTAATAATCAGAGACTAATTTCTAAAATACATATGGAGAGTAGCTGGTTCCAGTAACTCGTAATAGGATCAAGAGGTGCAGATATAGATGGATGACTGAGGTATGGTTAATATACCGTACAGGGTGGAGCAAAGATGGCTTTAACAGGAACTTCATCCTACTGGTACCCTTACTCTTTCCAGTATCTGCCAGGACACAACTAGAACAGCTTCTCCAGAAATCCCCAGATTGATGGATTAATTGCATCCTCCTGCTAACAACCACTGTGGTAGAGGATGATGTCACATATAGGATTCCTGCTGTCAAGGAGTCATCAAGCTACATGAACCACTAACCATCTATTAACAAATTGATTTGATTGGTTAAAGAGGAAGAAAAGTTCCTCATCTGTTCCACAGTAAATGTCTCTCTCTTATCTGATACACCAGCGTTACTTAAACCAACTCCCACAACACTTTAGAGATTTACATGGGAGATGGGAGTGAAGAATTCTATCTGTAGGAGAAAACAGATGAAGTTCCTAGATCAACTGGAAAACATGCATACAGGTGAAATGGACTTTCTGGGCTTTATTTGCTGCAAATAAAAGGATGCAGAAATAAACAAATGGGTGCATCTGATGATGACAATGGTAAGATGACAGCAGCAGTGAGATGACCACACACAACTTATCCTAGAGAGCACCACAGCAAGGGAATAGATTTTCCACGTCAATGTCATTTTTGACACACAATTCACTTCCCATACTCTTTTAGCAGCCTGTGTATGAAAGACAACAGAACAGCAATTGTTCATGCTGCTAGATGCTCATTTCTGCATTTGGGGGAGCAGAGAGGACCTTAATACCCACAATTAGCCCACTAGACTGCTATTGCCATCATGCACACACTTTCTCCCTGCAGTTCCAGCTGCACATTTTTTATGATTCATTATGAAACTAATGACACTTTCTATGATGGTCCAGTGACAAAATGACTCTAGATGTGTTTCTCCATAATTTTTTGCACTACTCAGCATCGATAAACTGTGAAATGTATAGAAAACAATGTTTCTAATGGCTTTCTTTTAAAATACATTTCAGGTTGCTCATGTTGAGAAATGCTTATCTTTTGAACTCTCAGATCGCTAGGCTGAGCAAGACAAAGCCTTTTAAAAAAAAACAAAACCAAAAACTAGTTCAGATCCCAATTTTAATAGAATTTTTAAAATAAGATTCTGAATGGAGTAAGCAGCTATTTCAGGCCAGCTGAATCAAGTTTCTCAGAAGTAAATGAGCGTTCAGGCAACAACTTGTGACATGACACAACTCTAAATATTGCAATTCCCTATTGTAAAAGATTTTGTATTTTCTGTTTGGTAAGATATCCTGCATATTTATTTACAAGTGAATGTAATTACAAAGACAAAAGAACCCTTAAGAGCTAATATGAAATTATTCCCCTAAGAAGAGTTACCTACAAGCTTCAGCATCTGCAGTTACAAGCTATACTGCCTCAACTCTCACAGGAGTATTTAGCATCTTCCCGCCGGCTACCCTGCCCAATTTTGCCTGCCGGTGGTGCCCATTATGGGTTATACCAGCAGGGTCACTTCAGATTCCAATCAGAGAAACATGTTTGTATTTCCTGTAAAAATATTGTTTAGAACTATGCCACTAAATACCTGCAAATGTAAAACAATGTATTTATGACCCTATAAATAATACACTTTTTAAAATGTTTCAATATATATTAGTCAAGCACACAATGTTTCTTGTTCTGGATATAATCTGTGATTTCAGCTACCAGGTGAAGAAAATGAAAAATGAGAACAAGTATTTTAGTTTCTGTACTTTCATATGTTGGCTCTGTTCTTTGTCCTCTACTGCTTCAACATCAACTGTATGTTCCTCTAATAATTTTAATTACTATTTTTCTGTTTAGAAAAAAATATAGAGGGGCACTGCAAACTGGACAGTCAGAAGGATACACATGGCCAGTACCTAAAATTACAGCTTTACCTCATGTTGATTCTGATCTGCGTGAAATGCTGGGCAGGACTGGAAGCTAGTGGCCAGATTCCCCAATGTGGCAGATGTTAATGTCAAAACATGTTTTCTCAGTTCTCAGTCCCTGTGAATTCAGGCCGAGATCTGCAAACAATGCTGCTGAAATGGAAGAGCCAAAGAGGGTAGAAGGCCTGAAGGGCACATTGCAGGCATCTTTGAAAGAGCCAAATCTGGGCCCTGCACCTGTTGAAAGTTTTAGATTTAGCATCAACTACAGGTGGAGGCAAGATGCATCCCCTTAGCATTTAACTTCTGAGTTCAGAAAATTTCTTTTCTAATACTTTTTCGTATTTGTGCATAAGTCTGCAAAAAAATAATTCTGTTAAACTATTTGCCTTTGGAGATCCTTTGTACTTTCTCTTTTACCAGCAGTGTTCTTGCCTAGTTTTCCACTCTTAAGAAACCCTGGGTTCAGCTTGATCCAGTTTTGCTTTTCTGGAATTACTTGTCTATTGTAAGCAGTCCCTTTCAAGCTCTGTTTTGTAAAAGAAACCTCCAGGTTTGAATCTTTTGTTCTCTGTACGTGCCCTTTTGGAGCATGGTACAGCAAGTACCCATCCCCTCAGGTACTGAAATCAGTCCTTGGACCCCTCGAAAGGTCCAAACTCAGAGGAGAGGAGGGCATGCATGCACCCTTCCCCAGCAGCATCAAGGTCACAACTGTGTGTGATGTCTGATATAACGTCTTTTCAGAGGGTGTGTCAAGAAAATGAGGAACAAGGGATTATGAAAAGAAATGCTTACCCACAGAAACCTTACTATCAAAAGTCCTGGAGAAACACAGATCTCCGAAAACAAAAGAAGTCTCCAGAGATGCACTGCCCTGTGGTTCAAGCTCACAAGCCTGACATGAGTCCATGTTTTTAGATGGGTCTGACTTCCTCCTGCCTTCCCTCTCCCCCAGCTTTTATTCATGCCAATGGCCAAACCCATATAGTCTTTGCTCTTTGGCCTCTCCGCTCCACTGTTCTTCCTCAGAAAGACAACCCTGTCCCAAGGGAGGAGGCACTGCCGAGACCCCCAGACCGCTCTTGCTCCCTCTCCAGTCCAGTGGGACATGGCAGCACCATGCCCAGGGACAGCCCCAACAGCTCTCCTCAGCCTGCTTTCACAGACCACTCACGCCGCCACAAGCAAACCAATGCACCTATATGGTATCATTTCACCCAGGGGCAACATTTTCCTACCTGCTATTTTTTTTTTCAGATGGAAGCCCTGCCAGTGCATAGAAAGCAGAACTCCTCAAGGTGTCTGAGCAACTACAGCAGCTCAGGTAAGCAGCATTCAGGCTGAAGTGCCAGAAGCTACTTGGGTAATCTACCATACTTGTAATACAAGAGAAAACTTTCTTAATGATGTATATAAGAATAAATTTGTAAATACTACTGATCAAACTTCAGATCGATAGATGTTTTACATATCAGAGTAAACATAAACTTCAGTGCCAGCTTAAGCTTTTAATCATTTAATTCATTTGTTGATTCACTCATCTTTTCTCTAATCTGATCTATTGGTCTGGTTCTCCAACGTAAAAACCATTATTGCAGCAAATGTCACTATTTTAATTTGTAACCAGTGTCCCAGATGCATCCCATAAAATATTAATTCCTTAAAAGAAGGAGAATTTTTCATGAATTAATTGGACAGTCTTGCACATTAAACATAGTAATAAATGTCTTGCAATGCAGGTGAAATTTAAAATATAAATAAGTGTTGTTGACTATAGGAATGTGAAAATCCCAATATTTATGTTTAGTTAGGACACAAGTCTGCTAGAGAAAGAAAACAACTAGAGCCATCTTGGCCCTAACCTCCTTCCACTATTGCAAGGCTGAAGGAGTTGCATGTCTGTGTGAAAGAGAGAGCAGGGAAATAAAACCAGCTCCCCTCTCAAATGCAGTTCCACAGAGCTGTCCCGGGGCTGCAGGGACAGTGCCCAGGGGATCACTCCTGGAGCCTACCCATCAGCCTCAACGCTCCCAGTTGTGTCCTCTCTGTAATTAATCCTTCTTAATTCAGAACTCTCACATGGGATGAATCCTTGCCTATCTCAGCCCCTTGCACTAGGGAGCCAAGGTAACTCACTCAGGCCAAACCCGTACTTCTCTGTGCCTGAAGTACCATGGATGCCATTCCTACTCTGTTCTCCACCACTTGGACCGTTTTTTGGCAGGAAGGCCAGCTGTATGCCAGAAAGACTTCTGTAAAGACAACTTTAAAAAGACTAAAGCAGTCACATCATGCAAAACACTGCAAGCACACAGTAAGTGGCATGATCTGAATTCACACTTGTACTTCAAATATACAGAGCGGATAAAACAACAATAATTCCAGATAAAGCAAGGAGTTCTGTTAACTCTAGCAACTGTTTAAAACTTTTCTCATAAACTTGCTTTCTGCTCACAGTGGAAGCATACTCAACAATTACTCACATATATATCACACAGGAAAACTTCTGAGGTTAAAGCAGATGCTTTTGGATTAATAGGCAAGGGTTTGCCCAATGGCTGGGCTTTACACTAATCTTCACCATGTGTCTAAAAAGTTAATCAGCAGTGTACTGCCCAAAGGGTCAGCAGGAGTCACTCC
Organism: Aegotheles bennettii; assembly: GCA_013398125.1. Lineage (NCBI taxonomy): Eukaryota > Metazoa > Chordata > Aves > Caprimulgiformes > Aegothelidae > Aegotheles > Aegotheles bennettii. The sequence continues at coordinate 94,447 of VZRW01003619.1, forward strand.
ACTTAGAACTGCTCCTGGAGGACCCCAGGCACATCTCTCCATCTCTCTTCAGCCTGGGGATTGCCCTGGGTCTGTGCAACCCCACTGCAGACTGGCTGGGCTGCCAGGGGCCACGGCAGGCAGCGTGGATGGGAAGGAGACAGTAAGGCTGAACGCGTGCACACCTGCACTTATGAGCTGAGCCAAGACATGCTCTCTTTAGCACTAAAATACTCTTAGTATTAGAATAATGATTTTCTCTGTAAAAAGGAACAATGCTGCAAATTAATATTGTTGAATATTGTTGGTAGCTATTTGAATATACATGCAGAGACCTTTCTCTACTATAAAATCACAAGGAAGGTCTTTATTTACAGGGTATTCAGTTAGTCACCTAACAAGACTTATTCATCTGTTTCTCACAGCTGTGAGAAATAGTTCAAATTCAGAATGATGTATAGCTTTGTTTTTACAAGTAAATAGATGAACTATTGTTTGCATGAACCTATAGTATAACATAGCATCCTATGAAAAGTCAACATTTTTTTTTTGGGGGGGGCGGGAGGCGGAAGGTTGTTTAAGTAATTTTGAAATGTGCATGTGTACATAGGACATTTAAAATGAAACTAAATAGTAGAGCACCTTTTAATTTATTTCCTCCCAGCACCATAGTGAACAAGGTAGTGTTTTGAGTTTGTACAAGTTTACAGCTAAATTTTCAGGCATGAAGAAAAAATAAAATTGCCAATAAAAGTTCTTTCCAATATCCTGTTATATAGAGTACAAATTAGTTTCAGACATACAAATCATTACTTCCTATAAAAAAGCCGAAGGAAACTTTGGAAATAAATGAACTAATCTCATCTACCAATTTGGGTAGAAAAGCATACCTCTAGTGTTTTGAACTACAAAAATATCTCTATTATTGTTTACATATTTCTGATACAAACCATAATTCAATCTGCTAATATCTGTTTTGATGTATAAATCCTATGCTATAACCTAATAAAGCAATTGAATTGACCATACTCCTAGCAAAAGATTCAGCTTTCCAATAAATAAAATGTCCTTTCCTAAAATCCATTACAAGTAAGCTGTTAATTTGTAGCCGCAGAATTCTGCCCTGACCATTACAGAATGCTCTTGAAGTTACTGTTTTGCAGTAATACAGCAATGCAACAAATTTCATAGCAAATCCAAGCAAGTAATTAATGTGTACATCATTTTAAACTTGAAAACATAAATTAGTGATCTTTCTAGTTACCTAAAACTGTTGGTTAGTGCTGCCCTTCACTGGTTCAGAATGGTATACCACAAATCAAAACTAATGGTTACCTGACAAAAGTGTGGTTCAGCCATAAGAAAACTAACTGAGGTTTCCCTACTTCGCTGTCCAGGAGTTCCACACTTCTATCAAATGAACACCCAAAATGCCTCTTCATGATCCAGGTTTTCAAGTAATAAATTCTTTTATATACTCCTTTCTCCTTTTCCTTGGGAGGCCTAAGATAATTTCAAATACTCTCTCTCCCCATTGTTCTTGTGCTTTTATCCCATGTCAGAGTGCTACTGTAATTCACTCCTGAATGTTAAATTATGCTTTTCCTCCATGAAAAAAAATCATCAACAATAGATCAATGAAAAACATCCCTGTAGTGTTTCTAGTCAACATTAAAATATCGGGCTGATTAAAATTGGTACCAAGCAACGTCCATATTTGTGTAGGAATGCATGTGGGATTGGGTAAATAACCAGTAGTTCTCAATATATGCTGTTTGCCCTGCTGAGGGAACAGAATATAGCTGGTTCTTTAACACAGCAAATGTAATCATCATTATACCCAAACATTAAGCTCCATTTGGGAACTGAATTTGGAGTGGCTGGTTGTTTCAGCTAGCTACCACACACATACTATGAAAGCTTCACATCTTTAAAAAGCTATTGTTGAAAAGGAAAGATGTTTAGGATAGTAACAAAAGCTGGAAGTTACCTGACAATGATGATGAATTACTGTTAATTACTGTATGTATGGTACGTATCTAAGTCCAACCTTAGATACATAGCTCAGATGAGAGCAGCATTAGGTTCTGTACACAAACGTTGAGAAGCAGTGCCTGACTCCAAGACCTGACAAGTCTATCTTCTAAAAACAACCAAGCAGATTAAATATTTTTCAAAATATAGAATTAAAAGATAGAACCACCATTTCATGTTCAACATTTTTGGACAAATAATCTATTCCTTTTTATAACATATTATACTTAAATTAATAAGTTTGAAAAATGGCTGAAGCTTACGTTGGTGATGGACATTTCTATAGAACATTTAATTCTTAAAAGCCTTTTTTCAAATGCAAAAAACCTTTGCCATGCACGTTTTTGATCAATTGTATTAACAGCTGTACCCTATGGTCACCCATGCAGGTGAGTAGGCTCCCCCAGGACTCAGCTAAGTTACAGCAATGTGAGCCTCTGTGAAGATCTATGTGTCTGTGGGTTTCCAGCAGAAAAAGCACTCATGCAGGTGGTGAACTGAGCAGAGAGAAATTCAGAAAATGGGGGATTTTGAAAATTTTCCTCCAAAGCACCTTGGACAATACCATTCAGGGAGTTTTTCACTGTAAATAACAGCTGAGTCAGCTCAGCTCCATTACTCTGAACCCATCCTTATTAGGGCACCCTATTTTCATCTGATTAATAAGTGCTGGCCTATGAAGAGCATGTGGACTTCTATGATCTTTGTCTTGTACAGAATGCATGATGATAGTGTGAAAATGCTTCAGATAAATCTCTTCCATTTCATCCATTGTTTCATGCTGGAATATTAAGGTTTACTTTTTCTGGAAGTTTTCACCAAATTCTGAGGACCCTCTTGTCATCCACATTACTAACCACAACCAATGAACTGAATAGTTAAGCCTTCAACAAAGACGAGAGTTATCTAAATTTTTCATCAGTTGGTTGGAATAGTATAAATAAAAGCATAACAAATATAGAAACTACAAAGTCTTTACAAAACACACTAATTAAAAAAAAAATCTCATGATTTGTTACTCCTCTGGTGTTAGCATAGCACTACCTTTCCCAAAAAGTCAGCTCACCTCTGGAAAGACAACTATTTCCAGTGCAGTTTAGCAAACCACAGTTACAGGTGGCTTCACTGAGGATGAGACAAACTACATTCCATCTTGTACCAGAAATCAGTGTTAAATTATGATCCAATTTGGATCATCATCAAGGTTCATGAGTACAGCTCCAGGTTTCAGGCCAGCAGCTGCTGCCAGCTGTGCCAACAAGGAAGAGCAGCCCCTCCATAACTGAGAGCAGCCGCACTGCCAGCTGCCAAGTGGCACAGCCTTCAGGAGCAATAAAATGCAAAGGCTTAGTCAGGAGGTTTCTCAGCTACTGTTGGTTTCTAGGAAATGATGAAACCTAACAATACTGGGCTCTGAAGGAAGAAATCAATAGGTGAGGGAAGGGCGTACCTAGATCTGCTGCTACCCTGCTCCACTCCAATATCTTGTTCTGCACCGCGTAGAGTCATTCTGTGTCCAACTGCAGGAGTGACTTTGACCCCAAGGAGGTCTCTTCCTTCTTTTCACTGCAGAGATGAGGCCTGATGCTCTCATATCTCATGTTCCCTTCCCTCTGTTGCTGGGATTTTCCACATTCTTGTCTATATTTTGCTGTAGGTACAGATGTAAAGATTTTTTTATATTAGCCACTTCCTCCTTTTTAATAATTATCAACTATTTTTCTTTTAACAAAAAAAATGTGTGAAGTATTTATTATTTTCAAAGGAAAACATTTAGTTTAATGACATATCTGTTCACAAAACAAATCACCAGTGATTGGAAATAGAATGTAAGCTACCACTTTGTGAAAGTCATTCACAGCACAGAAAGACCACTTTGGCAGATACATTTAGGTCTATACAAGATTAGATTTTGCATTTATTATGGGCATGTGGCATATTATTAATTATTAACACCAAAAATAAACATTTATGTTTGGAGAAAAACAAGCTGCTAAATTCTGAAAAAATATTGTTAAAGATTTACACATTGTGTCATGTGTGTTATGTAAATGGAAACAGCAGAGATTCAGTATTTATTATTAGAACAAAATGTTTTTCATCCTGCAAGCAGAAATCCAGCCTGTAATTAATGTGCATCTCTGAATCAACAAGTCCGATACTTAAGAATAACCCTTTGTGTATCAAATAACTGACTTTGCCTTCTCGCCAAGGGCACACCTCGTGGAATTCCTTTGCCTTCATTCCCGGGGCAACTGCATAGGAATTACAAAAACACTTCTCCCAGGAGACCTGAAATGGTTCGTTATCTATCCTAGACCCAAGGAACAAGTAATGGGGTCCCACGCTCTGCCAGCAGGAAACAATCCCAGTCAAATGGAAAGCCCTGCTGATGAGGTGGTCTGTCTCCCAAATTTCATACACATGCAATTTCAAGATTTCAGACTAAGATGTCCTGTTCAGAGAAGCTCTCAGCCCTGAAACATGATTGTGAAAGATCTCCTTACCCTCTAAGAAGCAAAAGTCATTATCAAGCCATATGGAAATGGAAGCAGGAGTAGGATGTCAGGCTCGCATATCTCTTTATGTAGTGCACATCAGTGCAACATCATACTCCCAGCTGGCTGCCCAGATTACCTTACCTGGGGGCTGGAGGGCTTTTGAGAGTGCTGCTTGCCTTCACCAGCCTTTTCCATTAAAACTTCCCAGTGCTGCTAGCCCAGCCTGCTCTCTGGGCAGAGCGCTATGACTGAAGCCCTGGTCTAGACAAGGTACCTGTAGCTGCCAGCATTTTTCTGTTCTGCCACCCATCCCGCTGGGAGAAAATCTCTTGCAAACTGTACTGTGATGGAGGTTTCAGACCAATGGGTGACATTTCTTTCACTAGCCTCCCTATCCCCTGCCCTCAAACCATGCTGAAGCTCGTGCAGCCACAAAACACTGCTTGGTGCATTTCTGCTGCTTTGCTGAACAGAGTCAGGATTTGTCCCCTGCCTGCATAAAGGCAGAAACCTTTTGATTTTGCGATTTATCTCAATAAAGTTTTCCAATCATTCTGCTGGAAATGACGCTGCTGGAGGCACTAAAGGTGCAAGCCCAGACCAACATTCAAATCCTTGCCAATCAATTGACTTTACAGGAGGTTAAACTACTGTAGGTAAAGTAGCAATAAAGTGCACAGATGAGCTCTGCCTCTGGGAGAGTTTGCTGTTTCTTGGCTACTTCTACCCCCGTCTCAGCTCAGCAGGGAGAGGCAGGGGCAAATTAGCACATCTCCTGCTCTTGTCTCCCACACCTCTTGCCTGCTGCTCTGCAAAACCTCCTTCAGCTGGCAGCAAAAGAGGTCAGAAACGTGTACGCAGCGTGCCAGAGGAGCAGAGCAGCACGTGGAGCAGGCAGCGGCCCCGCAGCACAGAGATGCACAGCAGCAGCGAGCTGCTCTCCACACAGCAGGACCTTCCCTGGGGCCGCCCCTCAGCCCCAGGCAGCTGCACCTTCTGCCTGCTCCTCCCTGCCCTGCCAGGGCACCCACCCAGCCACCATCAACCTCTTCGTTTTGAGGTCAGGCCTTGGCTGCTGCATCGTGTCACATCTGCATATTTCACTTCAGGCCCCAGACACCACTAGGCTGAAATGCTGGGTTGCAGGCGGCGAAGCTCCCCGTGTCCCTGGACACATTTCCAGGGATACCTGCGACTCAGGCAAAGCTAGGGACTCTGCTACTGCCCAGTGCAGCCGGTCCTCTGCTGCAGGGAACTGCATTAATAAAATAATTCTGCTGTATCATTAGAGGTCAACTCGGACTACAGCAGGTAATAAAAGATTCATAATGGCACATGAGGGGATGCACTAAACAACCGAACCACAGCTTGAAATCACACAAAGCTTGACTAGGTTCAGGGCTTGGTTAAAAACTCTCAGTTCAGCTGCTGTTTTACAGAAAAGTTTGCGATCAGCGGTAACCACTCCTGTTATGCTGCCTTCAGTAGAAATTATGCCTTGTAGCAAGGAGTATCATCACAGGCATAGGTGCTCCTGTGCTCAGGCCAGTAATCAAAAATTAATTCCCTTCCCTGATTCCATTAGGGGCCAATACCAGCTATTTCTGAGAAGACATAAGAAATACTGCTGGAAGCACTTTCAAGATAACATGTTCCCAGTGCTGTGACTTTCCATCCTTTGGCATTTAACAACTGGCTAAATCTTCATTTTAGTCAATTTCCAACCCAGTAAGGCAGGTAGTGGGACCTGCAGTAGTCTGCATGTTTTTAAATATTCCATTCAAACTTTGGTTAATCTTATTTTCTGTCTAAATACCAGATCCACCTCAGGAATCCTGCTAAAGTCCAGTCTCCAGGTGGTGTGGCAGCAAGTTCCCCAGTCCATTTACATGTGACCAAGGGTCACTCACTACAAAGGCAGCTGCCAGAAATACAATACAGGCATTCACGTGATATTTTCAAGTTTGATTATAAAGGCATCATCCTTTCCATGTTTTACTCCAGCTTATGACTCCAACAAGCACAAAAACAACACAAGCAAGTCTCCTCTAGCTACTGAATTCCATCTGCTTTTCCATCTTCACAACATTTTACTGATGAGCTTAAAATTTGGCTGTGAAGTTTGGCCACATTCTCTGACTGGATTTGATTTTTGACCATCGTTTTTATCAGTAGGGTACATCTAATCTCAGACTGGTGACACTGCACTCGAATCACCTGCTCCAGCTTTGATAGAGAAGAGGCTAATAACATTAGCACAAGAACTTAATGACGTTTGAAATATCAAATTACTTGGTTCTGCCTTTAACCTTTGTGGCCAGCCAGTCCCACCAGCCAAGTGATGGTCTCAGCAGACAGGCCAAAGACTCAGCACCGAGGATGGAAAACTTCCAGCACAGCCCTGTAGGCGAGGTTTAGGACAAATTACATGAGCAGCACAGGGTGCAGAGCAGGTACATATGGCATGCTTTGTTCTGCTCTCCACCAAGCACACCACTGCTGCTAGCATTATCATAATGTGAAGAGCTGTGGAAAGGAGGCTTCTCCTCCCCGTTCCAGTCTGAAGCAAGAGAGCCTTCCTCAAGCGCTCCCAAACCATTCACCTTGCAGCATCTGCAGACAACTGACCCAGACCTGCCCGCAGTCAGACACAGCCACCACACCTGGAGCACCTCCGAGGTAGAGGTGCCCAACAGCTGTCCCAGGCAGCAGGGCTGGTCCTCCCTGACGTGCCGCTGCAGGGACTTGGCTTAGTGCCTGTGGTGTCTTGCACTTTTCTGTACAGCCACCCATCTGTCTTGTAATTAGGGAAACAACCTTCCAACTGCAGTGAAACTCTGCCCCTCTCCTTTACACAGGGCCCTATGGAGCCTCAATGCCTGACACGCTTCCAGTTCAAGTAGAAAAATTAATCATTTTCATCTTCTACTCTTTTGTACCAGCTCAGGGACAATTTCGCTGCACCAGGAGGCTTCAAACAGAGCAAGAACTGCTTTGGGGGCTGAAAAACCCCAAAGCCGAATTCTCCCATCCCTTTGATCATTCCCAGCTTTCCCATACAAACAGCTTTTCCACATACGTGGTACCTGCACTAACACAGCCACCGAGATGTCAGAGAAGGAATGGAAAGAGCAAAGCAGCACCACTGCCCACACAGGGAAACAGTGCTGGGAGGAGCTAGGTGTCCTTTTTTACTTTGCTGGTTTAACTGGCCATGAGGGAAAGAAGTAAAAAGTCCTTCTTACTGGCTCTTGCCAGTTATTGATATAACCTACCAAGTTCCAGTACAAATGGAGAATAAGTCTCTTCCTCTACCAGAAATCCACTGCCCCATTTCATCCGGTTACCTCTTGGCATTGCAAACCGCCAGATCTTGTAAACAGAATACAAGGGCACCCTTGCCTACATCAACATTTAACCCCACATAACCCGCAAACAAACGATGAACACCGCTCCCGAGCGGTACCGTACCCGGAGGCGGTCACACTCAGTGGCCAAGCAGTTGCCAGGAGGAATCACAACTCCTGCACGGGACTTGCTAATCGCTGTTAGTTTCAGACACTGTTTTACGGCCCGGAGAAGCCCGAAGGGGAGAGCTGTTTCTCTGCCTCATCTCACCGACGGGAGAGCGGGCGCAGGAGGGAGCCGGGCAGGCAGCGCAGAACGCGGGGCCGGGGTTCTCACACCTCTGCGGAGCCCAGGCGGACCGGTACGAGGGGGGCGGTCGCAGCACGAACACAACTGCACGAATAACGCTTCCCCCTGCTCCGGGGGCACTGCGGGGCTGCGGGCAGAGCAAGGACCGGCGCTGCCAGGCGCGTCCAGCCCTGCGGAAGGACCCTCGGCGAGGCGGGCGGGACACGGCCCGGTCCCCACACGGCTGCGGCGGGGCGCTCAGCTCAGCCCAGCCCGCCCGGCTCGGGGCCGGGACAGCAAGAGCCGTCGGCGACCTCTGCGTGTGCGGCACCGGCCTGACGCCGGAACGCCAAGGGGAAAACAAGGCTGCTCCGGCGGGAGGGACCCGGCGCTGCCGGGCCGGGCGGCTCCTGACCCCGCCGGGGCCGCGGCCGGGAGCGCGGTCGCCTCCCC